>JAOXYD010058557.1:0-13055 GCA_028565735.1 Pinacopodium congolense
ACATATCTTAACATATTAATTTATTAGCTCTAATTACAATCTTTAATAATTATTATTGGTTACAATAAATAAAAATTTATCTATAAATTTTTTTTATCTCTAAATATTATTTTTTAATCTTAACGATTTAAATTAAACAATTTATTTATAACACATGATTTATTATTTATCGTATCCATTTAAAAGATTACATATGCGTGCTAAAACTAAAACAATTGTAAGTTTATTCATTATTAAAAATAAAATTTAACAATTGCATGTTTCTATTCTTTTTTATCTACTTTGATTCCATGTAATACTATATTTTAGTTTTTTTATTTGTAATTACATATAACTTCAAGAATTAAAGGTATAAATCTAAGGCTCTATTTGATATCACTTATGTATTATTATTGTTGTTTTTTATTTTTGTGTTTCTGTTTTTCTTTTGTTAAAAAAACAAAAACGTGTTTGGTTAGGATTGTAGTAAAAAAAATATAAACTCAAAATTTCACTAAAAAATAAGTTAAACTCTTTTATTTAAATCATTAAAATTTAAAATTTTAGATCAAGTTAATTATTTTTTAATGACTAAGCAATTAAACTTTTCAATATGGCAAATTCAACAAAATATATGTGACATCTATTACTTAAATGACCCTTCAATGATTTTGGCCAACTAATGATCTTTTTGTTTTAAATTAGGTCAATTAAGTTAAAAGTATCTGAAAAAATTCAAAAGGTAATAAATAAGATTACATGTTGTTTCATCTTTCAAAACATTAATTTTATGATTATAATCATGACTTTCCACCAAATTAACCATCGAATATGATTATAAGATCATATGTTGGCCAAACTAATTAATTTAAAATAGGAGGTAGTTTATCATAAGAAGAGTATTATGACATTATAATACAATTTTAAATAATGTTTTAAAAATCAGGGATCAACTAATGTTATTAGACAGTAATGAAATTGATATAAAATTAACTAATGAATAAAAATAATTTTTGAACTTGGTTTAATTTCTAAAGGTTAACCAATTAATTTAAATAGTAAACTGAAGGATTTTATCATTTAATCAATCAGTCTTATTATTTAATCGATTGATTTATTATTGAATTGACCGATTAACACATAAAGAGTTAATAATAAGAACCATCCGATCATTTCTTACTTAATCTGGTCAAATCTATCAATCTAATTTAATTTTATAAACACTATCATAAATAACATAAGAGCCTTCATTATATGAGTTTGACACTACTTACTTGTCATAGTCTTGTTGGCATTATATATGACTTTTGTTAAAATTGATTCATCATATGAGATACTAAAAATGGGTATGCAACAAAAAATTTTATTGATACTCTTCTTGAAATCTTTAAGATTATTAAGGTATAATGAGAAAATGAGTCATAAATTTATTAATACTAATTAGTTTGATAATGCCATTAATTATAACTTTAATCAAACAAATAATTTATCTAATATAAATTATTGCATGCATGAAATAGTTTATTAAAAAATTACGTGAATTAAGCGAATTTTAATTCTAAAAATGCAAACAAATGGCTAAAGCAATTCTTAACTATCCAAACATTGAATGAGATTTCAAATAATATTTAAAAATAATTTTATACCATATGAATAATAAAAATGATTCAATGACTATGTTATGAAACTTTATACCACTTTTAAAAATTATGTACAATGCATGATCAAAATTAAACCAAAATAACAAGATCTTATTTAGAATATTTTGCATTCAATTGTAAGTTTCTTTTGATATAATCACTTACTTTTCCCTTTTAATCTTTTCAAATAATCCACTTATTTTTTATTTAGTTACATAAACTATTATATTCGTATAAATAAATTTTTATAAACATTGCAAACAAGTTTTTTTTCCCTTAAATTAAAAAATCTGACTTAAGTTTAGAGACTCATTTTAAAATTTTTAGCAAATAAATTAAATTTTTTATTTTTTAATTATTAGAAGCATTATGAATAATTATATCAAAAAATTAATTAAATATATTGTTATTTAGAATTTAGAATTTGGGAAATGACAAATTGTTTTTATCGATACATATATGAAACTTCATTTAACCCGACCTGAATTTGACCTAACCCGAATTCCACTCGACCTGAAATTAACTCGACCTGAAATTGACCCGAACCCAAATTAATCCGACCTGAATCTGACATGAACCCGAAAACCTTTCAACCCGAAATGACCCGACTTGAACTCGAATTAGTGTTGACCCGAAATGACCCGAACCCGAACCCGATCTGACCCATCCGATTGACATCCCTAAATACAATAATAGAAAGCTATCCTAAATACTTTCACATCATAGCCAATAAAGAAGTGAAGATTCATAGCCTATGGAATAATATTAGTCTGGGTATTAAACCTGCAAAATTTAGAGCAAGCATATTGTATGACAGACCAAATTTAGAGCAAGCATGCATGCTTTTTGTGAATATATATCTAGATATTTTTCTAAAAACATCAGCTATTTTTGTGGCATCCCATGATTATTTGCCCTTTAATTTAGTTATTTTAAATGCTTGCTTTCTCAAATCAACATGTAAATAATGTAAGCACTTGGTTTACAAGCTTATCTTATATGCACTTGCGATATTTTACGAGGTCTTTTCCATTATAATGTGTTTGACGCTGGTGGTAATTGATACGTAGGATAAGCTGCTCAAATGCTTTAATACAGTGCAAAGAGCTGGTGGGATTGGAATGTTACGAATCAATGCTACATATGATGTTAAGCTCAATCACCCCATTACGCGTGCTGGACAGGAATTGTCGGAAATCAAAAAGTGAGACGACAAGTACGACCAAATGTAATGGCACCGAACTTCGACGAGAGCATCAAACGTCGGAGGGTAGATGAGTGCAAAGTTTCGCTTATCAACCTTCGTGCAGGACCATCGTAGTGGACAGCCAAGTCAAACAATCAAGATTGTTCGTGATTATTTTTCTTTTGAGAATTTAAAATCTTCCCCAAATTGTATTGTAAATTAAAATTAGGTCAGAAAGTTCTGAAATTTTTTTAAATAGTATTAATAATACACGTGCTTAAAGTGCTTTGGCTTGTAGTGTACAAATTTATTTGATATAAAATAAAACTTTATGTATTAAAAGGTAAATTGAACTCATTTTAAATTTTTAACTGAAATTACATATTTAAAATATATTTTCAAAAATAAAACGATGGCTATGGAAGTGGCATACATGGAGTAGCAACAAAAATATGAATCAACATTATCCACACCACCGGCTGTCTTTATGTTGCTTATGGATCTCTACGGAGAATGCGACGAGGAAAAGGGAGGGGTTGGGGAAATTGTGGAAAAGCTTTGGTTATGGCCGGTATAATTTTTATTTATGTTTATATTCTAACAAATTATTTTCTTTTTAAAGTGTAAAAAATGTTGTAGGATCATTTTAGTTAGGTCTTTACGTGAGCAAACCAAATGATTAATAATGTAAAATTTAAATTATATTTGAAACAAATTAGAAGTTTATTTATTTAGTTAACTTTTATTAATAATAAAAATGAGTAGAATTAGATATTAAATATATAATTAAGCTTTAAAAATATTGAAGAGTTAATTTTTAAAACGTTTTAAATGTCATGTTGTTCAAAATCTAATATTATTGATTAATTTAAATAATAATTAATTAAATTCTTCACTGATTAGTATAAATATTATTTAATTTATTGTGGGTCATCCTCAAATGGAACCTATTTTAATTAAAAGATTGTTGAATAGTTAAAGCCAAGATTTAACATTCTTGTAAAAGTTTTTGATTTTCACTTTGTTGGTGTTGTGACTATTCATAAAATCATCTCTCTCTCTTATTTAATTGTGACCTTTGTGTATGGTGCGTGGCCATTTTGCTCTCCTTCACTTTTTAGTTTTGATGTGACTGTTTTCTTTATTTTTGTGAGTACTTATTGCATTCACGGTCTTCTCCTTTTAGTAAGAGAAAAGAGTTTTTGAAAAAACTGTAAAAGTTAAGGTGTAGGCGAAGAGCCATCACAGTATAAGGGAGGAATTGTTACGATATACGAAAGGTAATTATTATTATTTTCTCTCTTTGTTGTGATGTAGAGAAGTGGTTAATGTCAATAGTATAAGGAATAATCCTTCATGGTATAGAGGAGAAACTTTCATGATAAAGGAAACTACCTTTAATGATATATCTAGATTTCTAGTATACTCATTGTTGAATACCATTTTTGTTAATAGATATTTGTTGTTGTGAGTTTTTTAACTATTAGAGAACTCATTTTTGTGTAATCATTGATTTTACAATAAATATTTTTTGTACTAAGTCTTGTGATTTTTATTTCTTACAATAAGAAAGTTTTCATATTAAAAATTTAGTTTGTTAAGTTATTATGTGTACTCATATTTATTCTCCATAGTTTCGTTTAAGTTGGAAAATTTTATTTTGAGCACCACATTGTATTGTTGCTTCCATTATGTCGTTTTCCCAATAATAAATGATATTAAAACTTGATATTTTATTTATAGTATTTGATACTAACATGTGGTATTACAACCTTTATTATTTATTTATGAGCTTAGCTCGATTGAAAGATAAGAGTATAATTACAGTAAAATGATCAATTTAAATGATACAAATTATCACCAATGAAAAAGGAAAGATGAAAGATGAAAGATGAAAGATGGAAAATTTATTATTTGTGAAAAAGATTCAATTAATATTTGCCATTAAAAAGCTTAAGTCTAAAGGGGATGAAAAATGGGCATTTGACCATGAGATGATTTATAGCTTTATTATATAGTTGGTAAATAAGAATGTTTTGTATCACATCTTAAATGATTCACATACCAGGACTTTATAGGATAGGTTTGAATCCTTGTATGTTTCAAAGACAGGTATTACTAAATTATTTTGTTTAAACAAGTTACGATTCAAATATAGTGATTATCATGTTACCACTACTACTGTAGAGGACATTATGTGTCTCTATGATGAATGTATGATTGATGTTGCTTATGGTGAATTAAGTTAAGTTATTGATAGTAGTGCCTAAATTCATGTTACATCAAGGAAGAATTTCTTTACATTTTACACTCGAAGTGATTATAGAGTTTTGGAAATAGGAAATGGTGGTCTATTAGAGGTTATTGGTATTGATATTATTATTTTGAAGACTAATAATGGCTCAAAGTTACTTTTAAAGAACATCAAACACACACTTAATATCCTTTTAAATTTAATTTCTATTAGTGTTCTTAATGATGTTGGTTATTTCAGTACCTTTGCTGATAATTAGTGTATTGTAATACATAAAAGAAGTCTTTATGTTTGTACTACACTAGGACTTCAGTTTCTATTGATAGTGTTAATGCAGCTAATAGTGATAACTCTTTTGAGTTGTGGTTCAAAAGACTTACCTACATTAGTAAGGAGGGACTTGATTATTTAGCTAAAAGGAATCTAATTTCTGAGTTGAAAGGTATAAGATCGAAAAAGTGTGCTCACTACTTGGTTGGAAAATAAAATATGGTCTCCTTTAAGAGCCACTCTCCTTCTAAAAAATTAGAATTACTTGAGTTGGTGTATTCAAATCTCTATAGTCTAATGAAGTTATAAACTTTTAATGGTAGACTTTATTTTATGATATTTATTGATGACTGTTCAATAAAACTCCAGGATTATGTCTTTAAGTCAAAAAATCAAGTATTTGGTATCTTTAAGTAATTTCAGGCTTCTGTTGAAAGAACATATAGAAAGAGGCTAAAATGTATTCTTATTGATAGGTACGATGGCTATTATGAATATTTTAATTAGTATTACAAACAGTAGGGTATAAGAAACCAAAAGATGCTTCTTAAAACTCTTCAATTGAATAAACTAGTGGAGAAGATGAATAGGACATTAGTAAAGAAAGTCAGATGTTTGCTTTTAAAAGCAAAGTTGTTTCAATCTTTTTAGTGTAAGGCTTTATATACTATTGCACCTATTATCAATTTATCTCTTGTTATTGCTTTACAGGATGATGTTTCTAATTGAGTATGGCATGGTAAGTATTGAACCAAAGGAGGTTTCATGTAGGTTTTGATGATAAAAAAAACACCTTTACTAATAGCTTTATTTTTATTATATTAGAAATTTAAGATTAACGAAAAGGTGCTATTAGACATAATTTGGAGTCAAAGTTAGAGTATTGGAGCCAAAATTATTATGCATGAAGATCAAGATCTTGAATGAAAGATTTAGAACAAGATAGTAAAATTGAATAAGTTTTGCTTTGTATTTTTATTTTAATCTCATCCTAGTCTTATTGGGCTTAACTCATGCATAATAAATTCATATTTAGTGTTTATTCATATAAGTTACATAGAAGAAGAATTATATGAGAATGTTTTTAATGATATTCTTAATTCTTTAAAATATTTTAAAAAGCTAGTTTGAACTGTGTGCATGTTAAATTATGTTAAAAAGAAGTGGTTGAATATATTAGGACATGTTTTGAGATTGGTTACATGTGTTAGATTGTGTGAAATTTGTAATAAAAAAAAACCCAGTTTTGTTTGGGTTGGTTGACCAGTCATATCAACTAATTACTAGTTGATTAATGTATTTGGTAGTAGTCGACTTATGTGTCAATTTCGCGGAGACTAGTCAACTAGTAAATTAGACTAGTTGACTAGTGAATGATCGACCAGTGTGTTGAAGTGGTCAATTAATATACTGATTTTACAAAGACTAATCGACCAGTAGGTTAGATGACCAGTGTAATTAAGTGGTTGACCAATAGTGTATGAATCAGGTTAACGGTTAATTCCAATGAGAATTATTATGTTAAATGATTTTTAATGACTTTTAATAGTTATAAATGACTAATAGATCGATTTCAACTTAGAAATAGGTGTCTTAGAGTATGTGTTATACATTAAGTGGTGTGAAACTGAATTGCAGTGTATTGGTATTTGAGTTTTTGGTTAGTTTTGGTGCGTGTTATAAAGTTTCTTAGTGCATTCATCCTTCAGTTTGTTACTGAGCCCTTCTAAACATTTTGGGTTGATCAAGTGAGAATTTTTGAAGTGTATTAAGGTAATATGATATTTGAATTAAAATTGTAAATGATTACTCTTGTCATGTAAAAAGAGTAGTATTGTAAGGATTACTCTTGTATCTATGGGAGAAAAAAAAAAGAATGTTGCATAAGGATTGGAAATAACCTATTAAGGAATATTTTAATAGTGAAGTTTCTAACAAGGTATTAAAGAATAGAAGAAGGTATAAGTTGTGTATTGAACCATTATAAAATTGGTTTACTCCTTTCTTCTCTTCCCTTTTTATTTTTAATTTTATTTTACTATAGTCCGTATTATTTCTAATTAGGTATTAAGACTTATAAAATTTTTATTCACTTAATTCACCTCTCTCTTAGGTATCATATAGGGACCAATAGTAAGGAAGTTTCTTATAACCATTTGAGTGTGTTTTGACTGTAAAGTATTTGTACAGATGCTAAAAGATGAGAGGTCTAAGTTAGATGTCAAGAAAAAGTAGTGTATTTTCATTTGTTATGGCTATGATGAGTTTAGTTATAAGTTGTATGATCCAGTTGAAAAGAAGTTTGTTGGACGTCATGATATTATTTTCATGGAGGATCAAATTACTGAAGATATTTATGAGCCAAAAAAATTAAATTCATAAAATTTTGATAGCTTAATTAATCTTGTTCCAACTCTAAAGTTTGACAATTAGAATGATTTGTATAATCATATTCATGATGATCAAGTTGAGGGTATTGATGGTGATGTTGCTAATTTGGTATATGGTTATTTTTTAGAGGTTATAAATAAACATATTGTTCCATGTAAGAGGTATACTAGAGAAAAATTTTCATCCACTCATTGTTCATCTGATAAATATGTGTTCCTTATTGATAGGGAGAACATGAGAATTATAAAAAGGCTATAAAGAATGAGCATAAGAATGAGTGGATTATAGTTGTGAAAAATGAGATGAAATCTTTATATGGTAACCATACTTGTGAGCTGATTAATTTGCTTAAGAGTAGAAAAAGCTTGCATAATTAATAGATTTATAAGGTGAAAAATAAAGAGAATTATTTTCATTATGATACAAAGCTATGTTAGTTGTTGAATACTTTGGCCAAAAAAGGAAATTAATTTTGTAGATATTTTCTAGATTGATGTTAAGATATTTTTTATCAGAATTATTTTTGATTTAATAGACAGTCTTAATTTGGAGGTTGAAAAAATAGATGTGAAACAATTTACATAACTAAACTAAATCGATCGGTTTAACTTGATTAATATGGAATTGGTCGATTTACTAGTTTGGTTTTGTATAAAAACTTATGAATAAGAAAACTGGTTAGTTTTTCCTTTACTGTCTGGTGGTTTGATCGTTAGGTAATCCCATCACATCCCTTAATTTCTTCTTCTATACCTTGCACTGCCTCTCTCAACTTTTCTCACCTGTCCAGACTCGCACCTCTTTGACTCCCCCCTTCTCTCTTGTAGCCCGTTGCTTCTCGGTCACTCTTATCCTCTCCCTCTCTTTCTTTATCTCTCTCTCTCTCACATCCTATCACACCTTATTAATCTTTAGCCTTGCACTTCCCTAGCCTCACCTCAATCGTCTCAGGGTCGCTTATCTCACCATTTGTCACTTGTCTTGCCATTGTCTTGCCTATTGCCATCACAAACCTATATGTCAACTTTGAATCTGGTCAAGGTGAGGTGAAGTGTCTAAAAGAAGAAGAAATGTCTAGATGAAGTTGTTGTTTAAAAGATATCTAGATGAAGATGTTCTACTTAATCAAAATCATTAAGTAATTGATAATTAAAAAACTTAAAGTTAATTCCTTAAATTAAATTCCAAATTAATTTAAATTCATGTAAATAAGTTAACTCTCAAATTTTTATATTAATAATAATGTAATTTTTTATAAAGTTTTATATTTTTAAATTTAATTTAAATATATTATTATAAATTTCTTTTATATATTTTAAAATTGACATTACAATAGAGAACAGACAATCATTAGAAAAAGATTCGACAAACATAAAAACTTCTACTCGTGGTAAGATTAATTTGACATGAAATTATTTTTCTGCTACTCAGCCATTTGATATAGAAATACTCAATATAATTACATGCTCTACGGTATAATGTTTAAAGGTGGAGGAATTTATGAGATGAAAGGATATTTTACTAGTATAAAGGGTAATGTTGATTTTTATAAAAACGTACCTTTTGATATATGTGAGATGATGGAGAATTATGTAAATGAATAAATGAAAACAAAAAAAGAAAATGTAGAGACTCAAAATATTTTTTTAGATGATGAAGTAGAATAAGTATTAGATAAAATAAAAATAAAATCTACTATTAATATAGATTATTATTTTCTTTCAAGAAGTACTCCCAGTTCTTAACTGAGTTTAAAAAGTATTTTGCATAATAAAAACACCATTTTACGTTATAGAAGAGCTTAAACTAGAAAGTTTTATCATTCTTATATTGCTTTAAATGCTCTAAATTCACTTTATTTTCAAGAAGCAATAGATACTAAAATAATAATAAATCCTAAATTTAAGTTACCTTCTTATTATTATATTTATGGCCCTTTACTTCAAAAATTTGAAAAAAAATGTCAGTTAAGATGGTTGGACTAATCAATGGTAAAAAAAACTTTGATTTATTTTTTAGTTTACTGTGATATTGGAACAACTTTTGTTAAATCTATTAATGTTTTAGATGAAGTGAAAAGTACTCATACTTTGTTTGGAATATTTTCTAAAATTATTGAGTGAGTTAAACTAAAGAATGTAGTTCACTTCGTTATAAATAATGTAGTTAATTATGAATTAGTTGATTGCTTGCTAGAAATAAAATATAAGAATATTTATTAGTCTCCATGTATAACTCATTATATCAATTTCATTTTAAAAGATATTGAATATATGACTCATATTTCTAGTCTTGCTTTACGTGCATCCAAGATCATAGCTTTTGTGTATAATCATTTGACTTTTTTCTCTTAGTTGAAAAAGTAAGAAGGTTGGGTTGAAATACTTCATCCCGTTACTACTAGATTTACATATACATTTATCACTTTGAAAAGTATTTATGATTATAAACAAGTACTTCAAAACTTAAGAATGATTAAACACTTTTTAGACCATAAGTTATCAAAAGGTAAGAAAGGAAAAGAAGTTTATACTATTTTCTTAGATAATAAACTTTGGGATGCCTGCTTGACTGTTGTGAAGATTATGACTCCATTGATAAGATTGTTGAATATTATTGAATAAGATGATAAGCCATTTTAAAGTTATATATATGATAGCATTTATAGGGTTCACAATACAATTATTTTTCAAAAGGAAGGAGAGATTACACAAGCCTTATATAGATATTATTTACCATCGATGGGATAAGCATCTTACTTAGAGGATTCATTAGGAAGCTTATTTTCTCAATTCTTATTGCTTACATAATGAAGATGCAAGCATAAATAATATAATGGAAGGTGTTTTTGATGTAATTGAACACAAAGATATATTTTTTTATAGAAGAACAATCAAATGCATTATATGAAATCAAATTTCATCATGAAAGTTCTGCGAATTTTAGTAGATCATCTGCAAAGAGAGAACTTATCATGAAAATAATGTAGCTTGGTAAGTTTTCATAATTTAAGTTTATTTTTTCTCTTATTAATAATATATTTTCATATTTCTCTTATAAATAATTTAAATTATAAATGAGTGGTGGATATTTTTTGTGAAAGTGCTCCAACTTTAAAAATTTTTCTCTTTAAACTACTCATCAAACAACCTATGCATTAGTTTATGAATTTTATTGAACCAAGATAGGTTTTAATCTTAATTTTGATGATAATAAAATATGAAACTTACTAATAATTTGAGTTTATGGTGTAAAGGTTATATGATAGTGCATTTGGAATTACTTTAACGAGAAAAGCTCGGACTTGGAGGTTAAACTTGAAGAAAATAGACTTAAGATTATTAGTTCTATGTTTTAAACTTATATGTCAGTTTTTATTAAAGTTTAAGCATTCTAAGGGCTCAATTTGTATATTGCATTTGCATAAAAGTTTTAAAGTTGCATAAATTTTATTAGAGAAGTTAAAGTTTTGAATTTGAGTTAATTGGGTCAATTTAAGTTTTCAGAAAGTCTTAAAAGTTTTTTGACACTTAATTGAAGTTACATTTGATGTTGGAAAATCATTTAGAAGTGTTAGAAATATTTTTTGGTCAAGTTTTAAAGTGTTTTTTTATGGTGATTAATGGCAGTCTATAACATTGGTTTCATGGAGTTGTTGTTTTCAAGCAAACTGTTGTTGTAGTCCCCATTTTAGACATTAATGACAATTGTGCTCGAAGAATAACAATATGGTTGATAAATGCAGAAACCAGTATTGATGTCCATTTATGTAATGGTACTTTTATTTTTAACATAAAGCCGATGTTTACTCCTTTCCAACGACTAGTTATGCTTTCCAATAGCTTTTTCTCATTCAGAACCCTGTTTCTAACCTTCCCAAGTTGTTTGTTGAGATCAAGAAATACTTTTTAGTGTGTTTTAGATTATCTCACCTTCACCAAAGTTTCAAGGTATATAGTGTTCTTCTTTTCAATCCCCCCTCTTCTAAGTTTTAGTCATGTTCTTGCCTCCAAATTTTTATATTTTGTTTCTTTAAGTTCCTAAAAGAATTCTAATTTGTTGGTTATCATTTGAATGTAATTTGTTTTTTTAGTTTTTTAATCTACAAGGTGTTATGCATAAAGCTACCAAGTATTAATGCTTCTTTATCTTTAGTCCTATTTTGTATAGTTTTAGATAAGCTTTTGAGTTTCTAAACCCTTATATTCTATTTCTTTAAGCTTTCAAAAGGGTTTCATTCATGTGTTTACATTTGAATATTATTTTTGCACAAGGGTTGAACATAGAACATTAATCATCATTTAAGTTTCTTATGTTCATCTTGTTCAATTTTTTTGTCCTCAAGTTTCAGACATAATTTATGGGATTTTAATGCAATTTTTTCTATTTATTTAAGCTTTTTAATGTTTAGTAATTCACACTATATATTTTTGAAAATATAAAAGCCCTTAATTTATTGTGTTTTAAGTGAAAAACCTACATAGATGTTTTTTGGTTACTGATAGAGCGATGTACTTAATTATTTGATTACTTGATTTTATATAGGCTTCTTTTCGTATTAAAAAGATTTGTTTAAGGTTGCTCATCACTTTCAATAAAGAGGATTTTCTTTTGTAAGGGTTACTCTTCACCTATGGAAGAAGATTGTAATTTTTATATTGTGATAATGAAAATTCCAACATTAAGTGTGTTGGAAGTGAAATAGGCAATTATTTTTATTACCAAACTATTATAAATTTCTGTATCTCCTCTCTTCCTTCATCACTTTACATTATTGTTGATAGTATCATTAACTCAGCTTTATCTTATTATTAATTGTAATATTGATTGATCTCTATTTTATCGTTGATTAAGTGATTGATTCATCTTTGTATCATTATTAATTATGCATATGATTTGTCCTTATAAGATTGTTGATTGTGAGAGTTGATTCATATTTAAAATTTTATAAAATTTTCCTTTGATTTAGATATATTGAGTTTTATCTTTTACATAATCATTTGCATATCACTTTTGAATTTGTTTTGAATAGTTTAAATTTTTAGATTATAAATAATTTTTAGAACATTTAATTCACCTCTCTCTTGAGTACCTTTAGGACTTACAAACGTAATTGGAGTGTCTTTGAATGCATCCATATCAAAAAGTGAAATTATTTAAAGTATTAAAGACTTAATGATCTTATTTATATTACTTATAATTTGAAGATGAAAAATATTTATTTTATTGGTTGACACCAATTTATAAGCAATTCTATTTTTATTACTAATTCTATAATTTTTATTATTTATTCAAAGAATTTAATTAAAAAAAAATATGATCCAATTGATATCAA
>JAOXYD010058568.1:0-13055 GCA_028565735.1 Pinacopodium congolense
ATTAATTATCAAATCAATAAATAGAATTAAGCAAATTATAGTTATCTTTCATAATTAGATTATGTTAGATAAAATTATTATAATTGGATTATATTAATTAGAATAAGACTTTAAAATTTTTAAATCTCTCATTAAAATATTAAGTATATGTTTAGAACATGATTATTGCCTTCCATTGTTATAAGATAAAATCAGAGTTATATTTATTATTAGGTTTGTTGAATACACTTAGGGCCACTTTAACCCAATTATGTTTAGTCTTACAATGACGGGTCCTACTTAACTAAATTTGTGTGATTTGAATGAATACACTCATGATTATATGAATTTAGACGTAGCGTTAGAAATAACATATAAGATATGTTTTAGCAATGAGTTTTTACCTAACGGATCTATGAATCATATGAGATATGATTAATAAATGTTATCTATCTAATTTTAATTTGGTTAGTTTGTTGAGCACATTTAACATCAATTAAAATGGAATGAGATCTTAATCCATTAGAAAATTATGTGACAATTTTTCGAATTAATAGTGACGAATATTAATTTATTTAAAATAGTAACAGTAACCAAATTTTATTAAAGTCCTTAATTATTTAGTTTTAGGGCATAAAAACTAATACTCAGTCCTTTTTGTGTTTTTTAGTTGTAGAATATGAGTACGAATTTGTCCCTGAGAAACATCTTATATGCTAATAAACTGACTGAATCTAACTTCTCTGATTGGTTTTGCAATTTGAAAATTCTTATCAAGTAAGAGAAGAAGCTATATGTTCTTGACATTCTAATTCCACCTCGGCCTGCTACAAAGGTAGTTGATGATGTTTGGGAGATGCATAATCTTCATGTAGATGATGATGAGCAAGCAACATGTGTAATGTTGGCTAGTATGTCTCATGAACTTCAAAGGCAGCATGAAAACATGAATACTAGATCTATGATATTACATCTTCAAGAGTTGTTTGGTGTATAAAGTAGGGTTGAGATGTTTGAGACTTCTTGAGCACTATATCAATGAAGGATGACACCTGAATCTTTGGTAGAGTCTCACGTACTAAAGATGATTGGCTATATTGAGAAGTTAAGCCAATTAGGTTATATCATGGATCACAAGTTGACCATTGATCTGGTGCTTTAATCTCTCGTTCTGAGCTTTTTTTAGTTCGTTATGAATTTCAATATGAATCAGAAGGAAGTAAGGTTGGTTGAGCTGCTAAATATGCTCAAGACAACATAAAGATTCCTTGAGAAAGAATCCACTTTTATTTTTGTTATTGATTCTTCGAAGAAAATGAATAAGATTCCCAAGAAGAACAAAAGTAAGAAGTAGAAGGCCGAAGCTAAATTATCTAAGGCTAGTGGAGGTGTCAAAAAGAAGAAAGACAAGGGCATTTCTTTCTATTGTGAGGCCGATGGACATTGGAAAAGAACTACAAAGTCTATCTTGCTGGCTTGAAGGACAATAAGCAAAAGGTTGCTTCATCTTCAAGTATGTTTATGATTGAAGTCATTCTTTCTATTTATGTTTTTCAGTCTTGGATATTAGATAATAGATGTGGATCTCATATTTGTAATAATGTGCAGGTATTGACGGATAGTAGATCGTTGAATAAAGGTGAAGTTGACTTATAAGTTGGCAATGTAGCAAAAGTTGCTACGTTAATTATAGGAACTTGTAGTTTAACTTTACCTTTTGGCCTTATTCTAGAACTTGATAATTGTTATTTTGTTCTAGTTATTATTAGAAACATTATTTATATTCCATGTTTAGACATGAATGAATTTGTTGTTATGATTAAGAATAAAAGTTATTCTATTTATAAAGAAGATGTTTATTATGGATTTGGTATATTTACAAATGGTTTGTATGAATTAAATCTTGAAAGACCGATTTTTAACATAAATAGAAAGAAAAGAAAATTAAATAATCAAAATCTATCTTATTTATAGCATTGTAGGTTAGGTCATATTAATGAAACAAGAATTATTAAGTTATATAAAGAAGGATACTTATATCCTTTTGAATATGAAACGTATGAAACTTATGAATCTTATTTATTGGGTAAGATGACCAAACTACCTTTTACTGAAAAGGGATAACGTGTCAGTGAGTTATTAGAACTTATACATTTAGATGTATATGGCTCTATGATAACTTAAGAAAGATATGGATATACCTATTTTATTACGTTCACAGATGATCATTCAAGATATAGGTTATGTGTATTTAATGAAACAAAATTCTGAAGCATTTAAAAAGTTCAAAGAATTTAGGCTTAAGGTAGATAAAAAGATTGGTAAGAGTATTAAGACATTTAGATCTGATGGAGGTGGCAAGTACTTAAACTACGATTTTTTTTTGTATAAAGGAGAATGAGATTCTCTCACAATGGACTCTATCCAAAACTCCACAACACAATGGAGTGTCCAAAAGGAGAAATCATACTTTATTAAATATGGTGCGTTCTATGATGAGTTATGCAGATCTTCCAATTACCTTTTAGAGGTATGCCCTTGAGATTGCTACTTACCTTTTAAATAAATTTCCATTCAAATTGATTGAAAAAACACCATATGAGATATAGAATGGTAGTAGAGTAAAATTGTCACACTTAAAGATTTAGAGAAGTAATGCTTATGTGAAGCATGCGGTGTCTGATAAGGTTTAAGCTAAATAAGATAAATGCAAGTTTGTGGGGGTATTCAAAAGATTGTTTTAGGTATCAATTTTATCATCCTCTTGAGCAAAAGGTGTTTGTCTCGAGACATGTTACCTTCCTGAAAAAATAATTTTTTCTTAAGGAAATTAGTGGAAGTGAAGTAGAACTTGAAAAAGTTCAAGAACCACAAACTAACATCCAAATGGAACATGAACTTCAAGTTAATACATCAGATGTACAATCGGTAATTTAAGAGACACATAATATGCTACGCAGTAGTAAGATACATCGTTGTCTTGTTAGATTAAATTTACATATAGAAAGGGGAAGCGATGATGTATCGCTCATAGATGATGAACATATTAATTTTAAAGAAGTAATGTCAGACATTGATTCTTTAAAATTGCATAAAGTCATTAAATCTGAAATGAAATTCATGTACATTAACCAAGTAAAGACTTTGGTAGATGTACCTAAAGATATTGTATTTATTGGGTGCAAGTGAATTTTTTAAGAGAAAAACTAACTTGGATGGCAATGTACACGCTTACAAAGTAAGGCTAGTGGCAAAAGGTCACAGATAAAAGTAAGTAGTTGATTTTGATGAAACCTTTTCACTAGTGGCAATGCTTAAATCCACTAGGATCTTATTGGTTATCATTGCATACTGATAGCAATTTAATGACTAAACCCGCAAGTATATAGGGTCAATCGTAGTACGAACAAGATCGATCCCATAGAGACAAGGTCTTATTGTTATTAAGTCAACGAAATCAATTAGACGCAACACTAAAGCTCGGGATTCACTTAATTAAATTCAACCGTTAATATAGATATTAGTTCATAATTTCTTGAGTGCAATTGGTTTAATAATATCATAAAGCTTTTCAAGTCACTAGGTTGTACCTAACTAAGAATTAACTTATTCTCAAGGGTTAATAAATTAATTAGATCTTTTAAGTAACAATTAATGCACAATAATCAAACTGATATATTTCTTTATCAATTTAATTATTTCTACCTTCCTAGATTTAGATTTATACTTCTCCTTTCAGTCCTTCATATAAACCCTAATAAGACCATCATATGGTGGCTGAGCATATAATTTGCAATAAACACAAGGAAACTAAACCAAGAAAGATAATTGAAAATTCAATTAATCAAGAAAACTAACATCTATAATCAAAAGTATCATTCGACTAAGTTTCATCCCTAACTCTAGTTGAAGAATTAGTTACTCATAATTAAAAAAAACATTCAATGGAATTCTAAACATAAATAATGAAACAAAGGAAAGATAAGAAAATAAAAACTCGTTGATTCTTCGCTTGAGATCCCAAAAAACTTGCTTATTCTTATCCTTGATTTCTTAAGAACTCCAATGGAAAAACGACTTCTCTCTAGGTCTATCTCTTTCTCCCTTTTCGAATCCCCCCTTTTTATCTTTTTCTTTCCAAAGATGAAAAAAACATTTTTCTATTCTTTCCTCCCTAAAAAAAAGTGATTTCTTTTGGCTAGCAAAAATAAATGTGTAATCTACCCAAATCCCACTCTTCTCTCTCCTTTAAAAGTGTTCTTTTCCTCCTCCAAACAAATGTCTTCCCTTTCCAATTAAAAGCCAACTTCCTTTTAGAGTTTTAGTTACCATAAATCTCTTCAAGTAAATCTTCTAGTCTCCCTCTTGTGATCAAGTTCTGCTTTGATTAAGATTCCTTAAATCTCTTAAATTCCTGCAAAAACCATAAATAAAACCCAATAAATGCTAATTTTTGAAACACTAAAATAAAGATAACAATCTACTAAAATAAATAAAATTATATCTAACTCCTAGCAAATTAAGGCTTAAACTATATATAAAAAAAACCATATCAAACTACCCCACACTTAAACTATTACTTGTCCTCGAGCAATTTAAAAACACTCACAATATTCCATCAATTTTTTTTAAAAAAAATTAAGTGTATGTAATCCTTCAGACTTTAGCAAGTTTAAGCATCTAGCTACTGCACATATTATAATCTTTTCATCAATGCACATAAACAAATTCAAAGGTAGACACCATTGATCAAAAGCAAACATGAAACTAAGATGGACTTTCTTCACGGAATTCACTCATTTAACTCAAGTGTTTAAAGTTAGTGTTTCACTCAAGACTTTCTCTAAGAGACTACACTACCATATGCTTGTAGATTCACCAATTCTCTACCACATAGAATACATGTCATTATGGATTAAAAAGGGCTTTTTATTCAGGGTTGTAATGGAGCTTAGTTTAAGGTGGGCTAGCAAGGTCTAAAGGGTAATTCACAAGTAGGGACAACCAAACATAAATTCTGAGATATGCATATAAATATTACGAACTACAGCCACTCATCTCTAATTAATGCTACTATGTTTTATTCAAGATCAGAAATAAAGGCGCTTTTAGTCAACAAAACCAATAACAAAGATGCTTTATTTTATTTTATTTCTCTTTTTTTCATATATTGTCTTTCTTTTTTTTGTTTTGTTTTGTATAACACTAAAAAGGAGGAAATAAGATTAGCACAATTCAATAAACACTTAAGTAGTTAAGTCTCTCAAAACATCTAAGAATACAAAACACAAAGTTCCTAAATTGTAGACATCTAATACTTACTCAATACTTCATTAACTCATGATAGGGTAAGGCTAAAGGTTTTCAAGTTTTAATGTAAGGTGATTAATTCAGAAACAAACAGGATTAGTGGCTTAAAAGGGTTTACAAGTGAAAAATGATTTGGTGAGTCATTTTAGCTAAGGGGTTTAAAATAAAGAATGTCTTAAATCATTTCCATAAAGCATAGTTTCAAACCGGTTCAATATAAGTTCTGAAGGTAATCTTCCTAGGGGAGCATTGCACATAATAAGAAAACATAATGACTATGAAATGCAGTCATATGGGCTCAAAATCTCACATGTGCTTATATGAATATCCATCAAAATTTCATGCATCATCTCATCTCTCAAACATCAGTTTTTGACTAAGTTTATGCAACTAATTACTTCAATCAATCCACATGATTCACCTTCCACTCAAGTTTCCTTGTCCAAATTCAAGTACATAACTCAATTCTCGGTCCAAATACTATGACAGAATTTCATGGTATGACACCTATAACAATGCCTCAAGTGCAAAGAAATTGACATACCTATTACTAACAACCTAACATGCATCCTATATGACTTGTAAAATGCAAATACAAATGCAAAAATTACCTCCCCACACTTAAAGGACACATTACCCTCAATGTGTGAATAAAAGACCAAATTAAAGGACACAAAGATTAAAATACAAAATAAACCAACCAACATTGTGAAAACACAAAATAAAAAAATAAAAGAAACAAACAACACATAAATAGAGCGCAAGAAAACTTATAGGGATTCTAGTGGAGTTGGCGTAGGAGATGGCACTTGAAGTCCTCGCAATTCAAAAAATTTTAGAAGCTTCTTAGATTGATAGCGTTGTTGGTGCCCTAGTCGCTTCATCCTTTTAGCTACTTGAGTTATTTTATCATCCATGGAAATGATACGTTGCTCTAGATCTTATAGTTGTATTTTATGATAGATAAAACATCTTCCCACCCTTCACCCTCTTCGCCAAAATCATCAGAAGAGCTATCATCCCCTTGAGGCTGATGGGGGAAGGATGATCCAATGGCCTTCCTTTGTTATACAGTAGCTCTCGTGTTGGGATCTTAGAGTTCCAAGGAATTCATCTCTACAATTTCAGTATGTTTTCTTCTTGACTAAAGATTGGAAAATAGGCACCAAATTTGAGAGCCAAATCTTGTGCTTCTTGGTTAATGGCCACCTATTTACCTTTGGATTGCTTGTTGCCTCCAACTTTTCTCCTCTTAGGTGCTATGATGATGGTTATTGTGCAAAAACCTATAAAAAGGGATACAAAAAAGAGGGTTAGATGAAAATAATATGAAAACAATTATTAACAAGGAAGAAAGTATGATTCTTGGATGACAAGAGTTGAAAACTTGGAGTTTGATGCAAAATTAATGAGAAATTAAGGAAAGAATGAGAGGAAAGTGGATTACTTGAGTGAAGAAAATTGGAAAATAGAGAATAGAGAGAGTGGAGGCTGCACTTGTGTGGAGGGGCTTGAAAGAAGAAAAGAAGTAGGGATTTGGAAGTAAGTTAAAAGAAACTTTTTTAAATTAAAATAAATTTTAATTAACTTTAAAATTTTTGCTACAATGACACAACGAGTTCGAAAGACTCATTGTCTCACTGTAGCGAGCAACTCACTAGAGCGACGCAAGTGCGATTTCAGTTTAAATTTTTTTTAAAAAATTGATCATAACTAATAAAACATTACCCTAACTATTAAAATAACACATACATTTTTTTAAATTGATCTTAACTAATAAAACCTAATCCTAACTATTAAAATAACACATACTTAAAATTTTGCAACAAAAGAAAATAAAAACAAATAAAATAGAAGAATTAAATAAAAGAAATAATATAAAGCAAAATATATAATAGATAAGAAATTGGGTTGCCTCCCAATAAGCGCTAAATTTAATGTCTATAGCTAAACCATCTTTACGGACGATCTTCAAGTGTTGAATAAAATAGATTGAAGTTTTTCAACTTGTTCACCTTCAAAATAGTGCTTCATTGACTACAAAGGGTCTCTAATAAGCTCTTATAATTTCTATATCGTCATTCGACAGTATCTTAGTGACGGTAAAGGGTCCGAACCATCTGGACTTCAATTTACTTGGAAAAAGTTTAAACTTTGAGTTACATAATAAAACTTTCTGATTTGGTGTAAATTCTCTCTGTATAATATGCTTTTCATGCTATGCTTTTATTATCTTCTTATATATTCGTGCATTTTCAAAGGAATCTCACCTAATCTTGTCAAGCTCATTGACATCCAAGAGGCGCTTTTCCCCAGCAGTCTTTATATCGAAATTTAATGTCTTCACTGCCCAATATGCGCGATGTTCTAATTCCACCGGAAGATGACATGACTTTCCGAACACTAACATGTAAGGAGACATTCCTAATAGTGTTTTGCAGGCAAATCTATATGCCTATAAAGAATCATCTAATTTCATTGCCCAATCCTTTCTTACTAAATTCACTGTCTTTTATAAGATCAATTTAATTTCTCTATTTGATATTTCCACCTGCCTACTCGTCTGAAGATGATAGGTAGTGCCTGTTTTATAATGAAAATCATATTTGATTAAGAGAGATTTAAAAAGTGTATTCTAAAAATGAACTTCATTATCACTAATGATAGTACGGGGAACACCAAAATGAGTAAAAATAAATTCTTAACAAATCTTACCACATTACTCACTTTGTTGTTAGGCATCACCATTTCTTCTACTTACTTAGAAACATAATCAACTACTAATAGAATGTAAATATTACCGTATGATGGTGGGAAGGGTCTTATGAAGTCAAGACTCTATACGTCTAAAAGTTCTACCTTTAGAATTCCTTGTTGAGGCATCTCAATGCGCTTACCAATGCTACTTGTTCTTTGACATCTATCACAGGTTATAATAAAACTTCTAGCATCTTTGAATGAAGTTAGGCAATAAAAGCCACTTTGTAGTACCTTTGCTGCAGTTTTGTCAACTCCATGATGTCCACCATATGGGGAAGAGTAGTAATGCTGAAAGACTTGAACCATTTCCTCTTCAGGAATGCATCTTTGCACGACTCCATCAAGACATCTCTTGAGTAACAAAGGATCATCCCATAGATAAAATTTTACTTATGTAGAAATTTCTTCTTTTGATGATGGTTAAACTTCAGAGGTAACAGGTGTGCTACCAAATAATTGACTATATTTGCAAACTAAGGAATAGCTAATTCATGAGCGGCTCACAATTTGTCCTCTGGTAATTCATCATTAATAGGCTTATTATTCATGGGCACCTTGTATTTCAACCTTGAAAGATGATCTGCAACAAGGTTTTCTGACCCCTTCTTGTCCTTGATCTCAAAATTAAATTCCTGCAAAAGGATAATCTAGAGAATTAGTCTAGGTTTATCATCTTTTTTAGAAAGTAGATACTTAATTACTGAGTGGTCAGTATACACAACTGTCTCGGAACCTATAAGATAAGAGCAAAATTTGTCAAAAGAGTATACGATAGCCAATAATTCTTTTTCAGTTGTCGTATAATTAATTTGAGCATCATCTAAGGTTTTACTTGCATAAAATATCACATGCAATCTCTTATCTTTCCTTTGTCCCAAAACTGAACATATTGCATAATCGCTAGCATCGCACATCATCTCAAAAGGTAAATTCCAATCAGGAGTAGTCATAATAGGAGCTAAAATTAGAGCTTGTTTAAGCTTATTAAAAGCTTCAACACATTCAACATTGAAATCAAAAGGGGCATCCTTAGCAAGCAAAGAACATAACAGTTTAGTAATTTTAGAAAAAACCCTAATGAACTGTTTATAAAAACCTGCACGACCAAGAAAACTCCTAATAACTTTTACATTAGACGGGATAAGTAATTTTTCTATCACCTCAACCTTTGCTTGGTCTATCTCCATCCCTTTTTCTGAGATTTTATGGCTTAGAACTATGCCATCTTTTACCATAAAATTTCATTTTTCCCAAAGAAGTACGAGGTTAATTTCCTCACATCTCTGCAAAACCCTGTCTAGACTAGATAAGCAAACATCAAAAGAGGAACTAAAAACAGAAAAATTGTCCATAAAAATCTCAATTATGTCCTCCTTCATATCAGAAAAAATAGATATTATGTAATGCTGAAAAGTAGTAGGAGCATTACATAATTCAAATGGCATATGATGATAAGCAAACATACCATACGAGCATGTAAATGTGGTTTTCTCCTGATCTTCACGAGCTATAGGAATTTGCATATACCTTGAGTAGCTATCTAAGAAATAATATTATGCATAACCTGCCAATCTTTCAAGCATTTGATCAAAAAATGGTAAAAGAAAATGATCCTTACGTGTTGTCACATTTAACCTCATATAATCAATACATACTCGCCAACCCGTGATGATTCTCGTGGGGATCAATTCATTGTTCTCATTCTTCATTACATTTGTGCCTCCTTTCTTGGGAACTACATGCACATGACTTACCCAAAGACTGTTAGAAATAGGATAAATTATTCCTGCTCTAAGTAGTTTCAATACTTCATTGCACATAACATCCTTCGTGTTGGGGTTGAGATGTCTTTGAGATTATACACATGGACGATAATTTTCTTCTATCAATATCTTATGCATGTATATAGATAGATTGATCCCCTTAATATCTGAAATAGACCATGTTATTGCTGTTTTATATTTTCTCAACACCCTAAAAAACTTCTCTTCCTTTGCAATACTCAACAAGGTAGAAATAATAATATGATATGTATCATTTGCACCTAAAAATGCATATTTGAGAGAAGATTGTAACTACTTAAGTTCAAGTTGAGGTGGCTTTTGATCAGAAAGTTTATGTTGTAGGTTGTCTCTTAAATCTTCAAATTTAACACTATGTTTAATTGTCCTAAAACCCTCACCCTCTAGTCTCAAGGCATACTCAACTATCTCACCATTTCCATCTCTTTCATTTAAACTAAGTGCTAGACATGCCTCTAATGGTTCTTTATATGATTTTTTAATGAAAGCTTCATTCACTAAAGGGTCAATCACATCAATATTAAAACAAGTATCACTTAAATATGGTTTTCTTAAAGATTTTAGAATATTAAATTCTTCTTTTTCACTTCCCACTTTAAAGGTTAACTTGCCCAAAGGCATATCAATCAACACACCTCTTGTAGTTAAGAAACGTCTTCCTAGAATCACAGACACATCTAATTCATCTTCAATATCCAAGACTAAAAAATCACCAGGCAAACTAAGTTTTCCTACCTTGATTAAAACATCTTCCACAATGCCTAACGGGTATGTGATAGACCTATCTGCTAGTTGTAGTGAAATTGTAGTAGGTTTTAACTCTGTAATGCCTAATCTGTTAGTTAAGGTTAAAGGAATTAGATTAATACTAGCACCCAAATCACACAAATATTTATCAATGCTAATATTACCAATAGAACAAGGGATAGAAAAACTTTTTGGGTCCTTAAGCTTTTGAGGTAACTTTCTTTGTAAGATGGCATTGCACTACTCTGTCAAGGCAACTGTAGCATACTCCTCTAACTTACTCTTGTTAGAAACAATTTCCTTCAAAAATTTGTCATATGATGGCATCTCGACAAGATCTTCAGTGAATGGAATATTAATTTGAATTTTTTGAAAATATTAAGAAACTTTTGAAACTTGTTATCATCACTCCTCTTCTTAAGTCTTTATGGATATGGAATTAGGGAAACATAAGGCTTAACTAAATTCGAGGTGATTTTTTCTAACTCCTTTTCCTCTCTAGATTGCTCCTCTAATTGCCCTTGCTTCTGAAATTTTTCGGCATCCACTTTTCCAACCATTTTCTCTACTTTCTTCTTTATATCTGCACTTGGTATGTCCCTACCACTCCTCAAGCTAATAGCCATGACTCCCTCCTTAGGATTTACTTATGTATTGCTAGGAAGTCTCTTTGGATCTCTTTCAGTAACTGTTTTGGCTAATTGTCTAACCTGCATCTCTAAGTTATGGATAGAAGCTTTTTTGGATTGAACTACCTCATCCATCTTCTTCATGTACTGCAGCATTATCTCTTCAAGTGAAGACTTTTTCTCTTGCAATGGGGGTTGTTGAATTGGAGTTTGAAATTGAGGTCTTAGTTGTTGGAATCCTGGTGGTCCTAAGGGTTTAGCTACACCTTGATTTTTCTATGAAAAGTTATGGTGATTTCTCCAACTGGGATTATAGGTATTGGAATAAGGACCGTTGCGTTGTTGCTTATTTCCAAAGTTACCCATATGATTGACCTCCTCTCGAGTAGGCATCATCAAACCTGTATTCATACAATTATTCGAATTATGTCCATATAGCCCACAAAAGGCACATACCTCTGATTGAACTATTTACTTATTTATCAAAAGTTACACTTGCTTTGTCAAGTTTGCAACCTGTAATGCCAAGTCAGTTTGAGCATTAACTTCATATACATTAACTCTTTTACCTCTTACAACTTTTTGTTGAGAATTCATTGTTAAATTCTCTAAAATTTCTCTAAGTTCTCCAGACGTCTTATCTTTAATATAACCACCTGTAGCTATATCTACCAAAGTTTGGCAATGCTCACTTAGACCTTCATAAAAGAATTGGATAATTAAATGCTCAGGAAGTTGATGATGAGGCATTAAGCTAAAAGTAAATTAAATCTTTCCTATGTTTCGTGAAAAGATTCTCCATCCTTTCGAGCAAAGTTAAAGATCTTATTTCACAAATCCAAAGTCTTTTAAGGTGAAAAATACTTAGTCATAAAGGCATTATAAACATCATCCCAAGTAGGTAATGATGCTTCAGGTAAATGAAGTAACCAAGTTCTAGCATCACCTTTCATGCAATAAGGAAAACATCTTTTTCTTAAACAACCTTCAAACAGATCATTTGAAGGAAAAGTTCGTACTGTATTGTAGAATTCTTTAATGAATGTGAGTGGATCTTTTAACTTTAATCCGTTGAATTGGGGTAGCATAGTTAAATGGATTGTTTTCAACTCATAGTTCCTTGTAGCATCACTCAATTGAATGCATGATAGATTGGCAACTACCACTGATCTTTGGAAATCTCTGAAACGTGTAACAGCAAGTTGATTCTCCACCACTGCCACTTGTACATCCAAATTATTTGGTTCACCATTATTGTGATGTTCATCCATCTTTTTCTTTCGATTGCTTCTACAAGTCTTTTCAATTTCTAGATAAAAAAGAATAATTTTATTTGTAGCCGAATCCTTAGAATGTCTTGTTTGCATAAACTACCTGCAACATAAGAGGAAGAATTAAGCTACAACTAAAAACAAAAATCAACAAATAACAATAAAAATCTGTTGTCCCCAGCAACGACGCAAAAACTTGATAGCAATTTAATGACTAAACCTGCAAGTATACAGGGTCAATCGTAGTATGAACAAGGTCAATCCCACAGAGACAAGGTCTTATTGTTATTAATTCAATTTTTGTTGCTAATCAAATAATTAAAGAAGAAGGGAAATAAAATTAACAGATTAAATGAGCAATTATGAACGAAATCAATTAGACACAACACTAGAGCTTGGGATTCACTTAATTGAATTCAACTGTTGATATAGATATTAGTTCCTAATTTCTTGAGTGTAATTGGTTCAATAATATCCTAGAGCTTTTCCAAGTCACTAGGTTGTACCTAACTAAGAATTAACCGATTCTCAAGGGTTAATAAATTAATTAGATCTTT
>JAOXYD010058587.1:0-13055 GCA_028565735.1 Pinacopodium congolense
GACCTAAATGATGGTAGTAAAATGGTGTCGTTTAACTCCTTTTAAAAAATAGTTTAAGTAGCAATCAAAACTTTTCCATCTGGATCTTCCTGCTCATTGGTTACAACTTACTCCACTTGCTTCCCACTTGTTCCAAACATATTTATGGAGGTTCTGAAGCCATCAACAGAAAGAGAAAAGATGGAGAACATAAATAAAGAGTAGAAAATCATATATGTCTTTAGTTCTAGGGCTTATTTCTTGTGTTCTTCTTCTTTTTTATCTTATTTTGTATATTTGAGCTTGTATTTGGTGACTTTAAGAGATTAGACACTTGATTCAGATCTATAAACATGTTTGTAGCCTTTTGTGCTGCATTTTAAACTTATTTTTTATACTGAAATGCACTTCTTATTCTTATTTGCTCAAGAACATGATGAATATACTTTATTTCTTGATTCAAATGAGTGGTTGATTCAACTTGTGGTTAGGTAATGGTTAATAATTTATCTAAATATATTCTTAATATGATTCCATGCATGATTAAAGGTTTTCTTTTGTTTAAATGAAGAAATTAATGCTTATTCTAACCTAAACACTATTTTCTTTCGTTTAAATGAGGAAATTAATGCTTGTTCTAACCTAAACACCTAGAATAAAGTTGAGAAAAAACTTAAGATCAAAGAAATATACCTAAATTATTGGACAATTAATTAAAAAACCTTATTTAAATCATTAAATGACCAAATTTTGATTTATCTTGATGGTTATAATTTAAAAAATGGAATTTTTAGGTTAAGCTTCTTAAACTTTAACCCTAATACTTAAGAATGATGAATGACCAAACTTCAACTTATATTATTAGAGAAAAAGCATTGTCTTAACCATAGCTTTTCTTTGATTTGGTGAGGTGACCAATTAAGCTTCTTAAACTTTAAACCTAGTGAGAAAAGACGTTATCTTAACCATAGCATTGCTTTGCTTTAGTGAAGTGACCCTAAGATAGGCCCTTTAATCAATAATTTATCCATTTAGATCATTGAAACCCAATTCCTTAACTAATTTCTCCAATAGGTAATCCTTAAATCAATCTAAATCATTAAACCCAATTCCTTAACCAATTTCTCAAATAGGTAATCCTTCAATCCAACTTAATCATCTTTGCATAACTTAATATTTCTTAAGTTAGTTGGGTAATTTTAGTTAGTAATCTCATTCAATTTAGAGTCTCTAAATAATTGCGATCTAATAAACTTAGTAGTTACAATTTGGTAATCCCTATAAAATGATAATTTGGATCTTAAATACTCCACTTTATTACTTGTGATCGGTATACTTGTCGCTATTATTAATTAAAATTGTTAAAAGAAAAGAGAGCTTTAATTGCTTGAATTGTTAATTAAATTAGATCAATTGGCCTTAATATATACCCAACTAACAGATAATTTTGAATGAATATAGTGTGCTTAAATATTTTTTGGAGAAGCTATAGCTTATATAAGTCATATATCCAATAAGATTTATATAAGACCTCATGTGAACTTTGGCATAGAAAAAGGCAAAAGGTTAATTATTTCGAGGTTTTTCGGTATAAGTGTTTTATATTGAATGCTAGAGACAACTTAGGTAAACTTGATGCAAAATCCAAAGGGGGCATATTTGTAAGTTATTCTTTCTCTAGTATAACCTATAGAGTGCTTAAAAAGAGAGAAATAACAATTAAAGAGAATATGCATGTGATATTTGATGAATCAAATCCCTTGGATATGAAGAATAGTGTAAAAGATATAGATATAGGCTTATCAAGGGACTTAAAGAAACTAGGATTAGAGGAACAAAAAGAGGATAATTTAAATAACCCCATACACCTAGTGAAAGAATAGTTGAACCAACTGTGGAAAATATAAGAGAAGAGAATTTACCTAAAGAATAAAGGTTTATGAAATACAACCCTCCAAACCAACTTATAGATGGTGTTGAAAGAGATGTATTAACTGATCATCCTTTAAAGACTTGCCTTATATAGCTTTTATCTCTAATATAGAGTTTAAAAGCATAGATGAAGCCTTTAGTCATGAAATGGGTTTTAGCTATGAGTAAAGAGATGAACCAATTTAAAAGGAGCAAGCTTTAGACATTAATAACTAAGCCCAATAATCATCAAATTGTCAATACTAAATGGTTGCTTAGAAATGAACTTGATAAATTAGGAAAATTTGTGAGAAACAAGGCTAGATTGGTAGCTAAGGCTTATAATCAAGAAGAAGGGATTAATTATAAGAAGAATTATGCACTCATATTTAGATTACAGGTTATTAGGCCAATTTTGGCATTTGCATGCTATATTGCCTTTAGACTTTATTAAATGAATGTCAAGAGTGCATTTATTAATGGTTTCAATCAAGAAGAGATTTATGTAGAGCAACATCTAGTTTTAAAAACCATGATGCACTTAACCATATTTATAAGCTTTCTAAAGCTTTATATGGTTTAAAACACATTCCTAAGGCTTTGTACAAGACATTGAGTTCTTTCTTATTAAAAAATTGTTTTTTTTCTAAAGGAAAAAGTAGATAAAGTACTATTTATTATTAAAAATAATAATGATACTTTGAATGTGTAAATTTATGTTGATGACAATAATTTTGGAACTATAAATGAGAGGTTGTGTAAGGAATTTTTCAAAGTGTATAAATCAAGAGCCTAAGATGAGTATAATAGGAGAGCTAAATTTTTTTCTTGGCTAGCAAATTAGGAAAATCAAAGATGGAATTTCCATTAGTCAAGCTAAATATACTAAGGAGTCACTAAAAAGGTAATCAAGATAAGCCATTAAAAACCCCCATGAGTATAACTACTAAATTAAAAAAAGATGAAGAAGGCAAACTAATATATTTTAAGCTATATAAAGGTATGATAGGTAGTTTAATATGCCTTACTGCTAATAAACCAGACATTATGTTTATTGTTTATTTATGTGTTAGGTCTCAACAAGATCTTAAAAATTCCTATCTTTCAGCTGATAAGAGATTTTTTTAGGTATTTAGTTGGTACAACATCCTTAAGTTTATGGTATCGTAGAAATGCATAGATAGATTTAGATGGCTATTCCAATAAGAATTAATGTTGGTAGTCTTTTAGATAGAAAGAATGCTTCTAGCACTTGCCAATTTGTAGGAAATGTATTAGTTTCATGGTTTAATAAAAAATAAAATTCTAGGACTTTGTCCATCACCAAAATGGAATATCTAGTGGCCAATAGTTGTTGTACTTAAGTGCTTTAGCTTAAAGAACAACTTAGAAATTGTGGCATAGAGCTTACTAAGATCCCTATTAGATGTGATAACGCTAGTTCCATTTGTCTCACCAAAAATCCAATTCAACATTTAAAGGCTAATCACATTAAGATTAGATGTCGTTTCATAATAGATCATTTTTAAAATGGTTATATAGAATTAGAGTTTGTAATTACACAACACCAATTAATTAGTATCTTCATTAAACCAATGAATGAAGATAGGTTTTACATGATTAGGAAAGAATTAGGAATGATTAATGGTAAGTCTATTTGAAATTTTTACGTTTATGCATGCCTTTCTCAACTTTGATGTGTGTTTATGCATGTTTTTAACAATGATCTATTTATAAAAACTCCAATGTTTTGTGCATGTTTATCAAATTTGGTATGTTCTCCTCCATTAACCTTATGTTTATTACAAATGGAATCTATTTGAACTTCTTATAACTTTTTGATGATGTCAAAAAATGGGAGAAGTATTTATGGGGGAGTTAAGTTTTAAAATAATTCTTCTGATATGTTTTTTCCTTTAAAGCATAATATATGAATTTTGTGATTTCATGGAAAATTATGTCATTTCAATACATAATATAGTTTAGTATCTTATTTTTATGCTAAATATAGATAGTATTTAATTTTAATTAAAATGTGTATAATACGTGATTTTGGAGTTTAAAGATGCATAATGTGTGAGCATTGAATGCAATATGTTTTTTTTTATAACTCCTCTATATTTTTTTTGCTCTAAAATATGTTAATGCATATATTTAGGGGGAGTATAAGTTGTTTCAACATAAACTAAAGGAGTGTAATTTACAATTGGTATATTTAATACTGTGTGTTTTATGTTTATAAATTGATATGGAATGGTTTATTTTGAATGTGTTTTTATTCTCCAATATCACATGTTTTTTCATTTTTTTAAAGAGAGAGAATGTTAAACTAAAGAAGGTTCCAATCTTGGTTTTGATGTTAACAAAATATGATTCTTTACTAATGATTTAAGTTTTTAATCTAAGGATAAAAGATAGGTGCATTTGGAATTAATTCAAAGTGAAAAGTCTGAGTTTGGAGGCCAAATTTGAAGGAAATGGAAGAACAGGCACCATGGTACGCTAAGCTTATTATTTAGGTGTCTTAAACTTGTCTATAAATTTTGCTTAATCCTTGGATAATCTTTAGGATCAAATTTTGTATTCATGGATTTCATAAGTCTTAAAGTTGCATAATTTTCACTAAAGAGGCTAAAGTTTAAGTTTGAATCAATTAGATCAATTTAGGTCTTCAAATATTCTTAAATTATTTTAAAACTTAATTGAAGTTGCGTTTGCCATTGGGAAAATTTTTTTAAGTGCTAAAAATGTTTTTAGTCAAGTTATGAAGTAATTTATATTATCTTAACAGTGATCATTAACAGTGGGTATAATAGGGCCATTAAAGTTGTACATGTCACCATATAGTCTTATATAAGAGATTAATGGTAGTTCTGCATGAATATCAACCGAGTGGTTAATGAATACAAGAATTGATGTTGAAGTCAATCTATATAACAATTAGTGTTAATCTTTTGAGATTCAATCAACTTAATGTTTCCAACGGTTAGAAAATTAATCCAACATCTCTTTTACCTTCAAAAATCTATAAACAGCAATTCTAATTTTTTTCATGAATACAATGAAATATTAGTTAAGTTGTAAGTGTGAAAAGTGATCTATATCAATGTTTTCAAGTGTTCTCATGTCTATCTTCTTCAATTTTAATTTTTTAATTTTCATATTCCATTTTTATACTTTCAATCTAACATTTTCTATTTCTTTAAGTTTTAAGTGTTTCATAATCCATATTTGCATTTTTAATAGAATAAGAGCCTTAGATTATTGAGTTTTAAGTGAAACATTTTCAAAGGTGTTTTTTATTATTTCTAAAGTAGATTATTCATTTATGGAATTAGTTAAACGTGTAATGGCTCTTCTTTGTCTTGAAAAAGAGTTTTTATAGACTCCTCTTCATTTTTCAAAAAGAAGAATTAGGTAGCTAAGGATTCATCTTCACCCTAAGAAGAAGATTGTAACTTAAAGAGTGATTTAGTGAAATTTCCATCATTTAGTTGGAGAGAGGATGTAAACTAAAGTTGAGTCAGTTGAACCTTTATAAAAATCTAGTGTATCCTCTGTTCCCTTACACTCTTTTCATTATAATCAATTGTGTAAATTATTTCATCTTTATATTGTCACTAATTATGTGATTTAATCACCTTTACATCATTATCAATTGAGCAAATGATTCATCTTTATATTATTATTAATTGTGTCATTGTTTCACAGCTATATTAGGATGTACTACTTAAAACTTTGCATATCATTTTAGGTTGAATTTTAATTTAGGAACTTCATATTGATCGAATTTAATTTAGGTGACCTATGTTTTAGATTAGAAAATTTTTTTAAAACACTTATGTCAACCCCTTTTTAAGTACATTTAGGACTTAAAGTATATTTTATGGGGGTACAAGACAAGATTGACAAATATTACCAAGGCTAACAACCACAAAACAACACTTGGTTTCTTGCCATTCTTAGCTCCATGCTAACATTATACTAATACACACCTCTAGTTGTTGGAGAAGGTAACCAAGGAAGACTCAATATAATTAGTTGTTGATAGCCATTTTTCATACAACTACTAAGCATATATAAGAGACCTTCCACACAGTCAAATTTGAATAAATTTGTACTTACCTTCCTACTCAAGAAATTCTTTTTCAATAAGTTCTTTCTTTTGGTGATTGCCTATAAATCCTGGTTCCCCTATCCTCATAATATTCTCTAGCTCTTTACAAGCTGTCTGTTGCATTATTCTATTAGTTTGCAACTAGAGCTCTTGCTTCTATAATCATTTCATCCTAATCTGGCTTGACATTAGACCAACACATCTTTGAAACAACAGATTGCTTATTCGTAAATAGTCATCATGGGATCTAGTCAAACCGTGCTTTCATATATGTATGTATGTATGTATGTATTATAAAAGAATATGAGAGAATCACATGTCACTCTGATGACATCCATCACTATGAGGAGTTCTAAAACTTCAAAGTGCATAGCCTTTTCTTCAAATTTTTCAAGTGTTGCCAATTCATGGTCAAAACTATAGTAAGAAGAAGAATCGAAGCCTTACATAATCCAGGACATGCTTTGTCTCTCATTTTTCTAATAATAGGGTAAGCTAGGATATTTATGTTTCATTTTATTATTACTGAAAAGCTAAATGAAATTTTAAAAGCATACTTGGAACACTTTAGTTAAGAAGTAACTTGGATTATGAATTTGGAAATCCTAAATTCATGGGAGCAACTTTGGATGGCTTTGTAGAAAATAAAGAAAAAGTGTTTCATAAAGTATAAAGTAAAGTAAATATACCTTGACGACACTAAGAGGCCTGGGCTACGTTTTCAAAGGACTCAAACTAGTGAAAGAAGATATAACAAACTCAATCTACTTGCCAGAAATCCATCAAAAGGTTTAGAGACTCTTCATGTGCTCATAAATGTAATGTTGGCTTACCTTTAGTAAACATGTCTTTTAAAATGTTGAATCTTGCTAAAAATATTGTATTCAAAATAATAAAAATTATGAAAATAAAATTCTTTGTTGCACCTTAATTTTTAAATCCATTTAACTAATCATAATTGACATCATATCTTAATTTTTCAATGCATTTATTTGAAATAAATGAAAAGAATTATACACAATTTTTGTATCTTATAAATTGAACCTTTTATGTCTTAATTTTATAAATATGCTTGATCTAAATAAATGTACAAAACGAATTATATTATACCAAAAATTGAATATGATTTATATTGTGTCTTGAAGGAGTACTTAATGAAAATAGTGAAAAGATATAGCTAATATAATTTATGACTTGATTTTAAAATTTATTTATTCAAAATAATTTATAATGACTATTATTTTAAAACTATTTAATTAAATAGATATAAAATTAAAAAATATTAAAATATGATATGTGTCAAATTTATGAAAAAATAACTATCATAAGCCCAAACCATTCAATGTTCCCCTTGCAAGGAATTACGAAACAAGTTTATGTTTTTAAGAAAAATTTATGAAATAAGTTTAGGGTCTGTTTGGTTTAAGTTTCAATTTCTATTTTCTATTTTTATTTTTGTATTTTTTCATCAATTTTTGTGTAATTTTTTTTTGTCTAAGTTATGCCTTCTACTACAATACTTTTGAGTTATATTTTCCTTCAATCTCATAAATCATAATTTCTCAACATTACTCCTAATTCTTTCTTTTTAACTCATATATGCTATTAATTACCTAATTTCATCAAACCTATTTTTAACCCTAATTGAAATTAAAATAATTTAATTTCTAAATAATTATTTTGTATAGAAGATTTAAAAATCCATTAACAATACATCAGTCATAAATTGCTTGCATGTTTATTGGTCTTCTATGTTTATATTGCCAATTGCTATTATCAACACTATTGAACAAAAATTAAAAATCTTTTTGTGGTCTAGAAACTCAAAAACCTCCTTCAAGGCAAAGTTAAAATGGGAAGTAATGTGTACTTTAAAAAAGGAAGGGATTCTTGGAAAAAAAGACCTCAAAAACTGGAACAAAGTTCTACTAACTAAAAGTATATAGATCTTATCTAAAGACCCTTAATCCTTTTGGGAGAAGAAGATTGACTAAGGAGAACCTTTTAGATAATGAAACTAGGACAAAACTATTCCTAGTCCTAAAAGAAGATCCTTAAACTAAGGGAGTCATTCTAGAAATTTTCCAACCATAAGATTGGGGATGATAAAGATACCTATCTTTAGAAAAACCCTTAACATCTTTAGGGACCTCTTGTAAATATCTACTCTTATAAACTACAAATTATAGGGAACTTATAAACTTATTTACATTTGAAATGCCCTTTAACCCTGTACTATCTAGAAAAGATACTGTGATATCGAAGGGAAGTGCATCGAAGTTCTTGACTAATAAATCTACCTACAAGATCCTTAAACCCTCTTAAAATAAAGTTGTATGATATCCAAGTTTGGAATAATTATAGTTTTCTAGCACAAAAGTTTATCCTCTGGCTATCTATCCTCAATAAGTTGAGGAATTTAAACAGGATTCATCTTCTTATAATTATGAATCAATGTAAACTATGTCTAAAAAGCAACTAGAATACATGACCACCTCTTTTTTCACTGCCCATTACTTACACAAATTTAGACTTCCACTTTTTAACTGTGCAATATAACATGGAACTTTTTCCATTTAAGGAAACTAGCTACTGGATTGCAATAATTACTAAAAGAAAGAAATTCACTAGTTAGGGTTTTTAGGATCATTATAAGTTATACTGTGTATACAATATGGATGGAGAGGAACAAAAAAAAATTTCAAAATTATCCAATCAATTAAAATGCTTTGGAGTTGAGAAATCAATCACTTATTAAAGAAATCATGGTAATTGAGGACTTAAATGGCAGAGAAGAAATACAAGAGAGTGGATATGTTGTCTTTTCTAACTTATGTATCTCTCTTTCTAAGAATCACTAGCAGAAATTCCAAGGATGATAAAATATTCAAGAGTAGATAGAGAAGAACTTCAATCTATAGAAACAACTACATAAACTCGAAGACTCTAAATTATATTGGTATAGAAGAATGAAGTTAGTTATTAGAACTAGGATACTATGGATGGAATTAATAGTGAAGAAGACGAAGTTAGTTTCTTTTGTCAATGCAAACAATTGCAAAATGAAGAAATAAAAGCAAGATTATTCAAATAGACAGAAAGCACGGGATTCTAAATAAAGGCCAAGAGTTAGAACTAGAGCTTAACTTAGAGCCATAAAGTACCAAAATGATTACTAAATAAGTGAAGGGCATTAAATAATATAGAAAGCATGAGAGGAAAAAAAAATTAATGTCTCTTTTGGGTTCTTGTTGAATGTCTATAAGAAACTCGATTCTCTCTTTAATTAAAAGGCCTTTTATGGATACTTATATGATATTAATTTGAAGTTTGATACACTTCATAATTGCTACCCTCCTAGACTAGTTATGTTAGACAATTTTCTAGGTTTAGGTAGGTTGTTTTGCTTTTGTAACTTTGGTTATCATATTTATGCTTTTCGTAATCAGTATTATTAATCTAATCACTTATTATATATATATATATATATCCCAATTTATATTTGAAGAGAGTTAGATGTACTAATGAATAAATTATTTTATTATATTTTTAAATTAAAATATTGTTTACATATTTTTAGAGCCATAAAATAGGCTAGATCTTTATTATTTGAAAATTTAAAATGTAACAACTTTACCAGTTGACAAATAATGAATAAATGATTGTAATATGGTTCTTTTACTTAACAAAAAGATTTTTAATAGAAATAACTTAATAAAGTTAATAAGAAGAAAGAGTCAAGTCCAATGGAGCTACATGATTAATATCATGATAGAAGATCCTATGCAATCAACCAAAATTAAAGCTCTTATATATTTAAAAAAGCTAATGCTAAAATGACAAAACCTAAGGGTTACAACATGTATTAAGACATAAAAACTTGTTGTTCAAGATAACTTGAAAGAGCAAAATCATTTAACAAATATGAAACCAATTTTAACTAATAAAATTAGTCCACTTAGCAACCTCATCTTGAAAATCATTCTTAAGATGCAGTCTCAATTAGTAAAGGGAGGGATGGTTAGCTAAAATAGAAAAGTTGTTAGTTGTCAATTGCTCATACATGTTCCTCTTTAACTTACTAAACAATTTATGGCATGATCTCTTTTTACCTTGATATAATCTTAGATTCCTCTCTTTCTTTAGAAAATATACCATTGAAGTAAAGGATATTCTATATTATAAAAATTTAGCCTTTCATTTCTATTTAAGAGTCAATGTCTTATTGATGATACCATACTAGTCATTTAACATGCATGGAGGGTAATGTAATCCTTATATACAAGTCCAAATATAATTTGCGTACTTACATTAGAAGAATATGTGATCAATGACTTTAGTTTCCATACAACATAGGAGACATATGGGTGAAAAGTATTTTGACTCACGAAAATTATCCCTAGTTAAAAGTTTTCTATTGATAGCAAGCTATAAGATGGATAACATTCTTAGGGCAAGTTTTCTAAACCAAACTAGTTTGAATCAAGGGACTTTATGAGCCTTCATCCTTAGAGAATCCCTATAGGATCTATTATTGAATGTCCCTAAACTATGTGTAAGCTAGGTTAGTTTGTATTCCTCATTAAAGAGGGGTGAAATAAAAGGTGTAACGTTGTGCAATATCTCCATTTAGATTCACACTAAACTCATTTTCTTACAACACCTATTTAACGGTAGAAGTTACAAGAATTTAATTCCTAATTACTAAAAACTCTAGATTATTAGCTGAAGGTCCTAAAGAGATTTACTTATCATCCTAGAAATCAATGCTTTCCCCATTACCTAAGCTAATTTGATCATTTCCCTTATCTGCTATCTAAATTTAAACATAAAAATCATAGTCTAAGAAGATTGTATCTTAGGAGGAGGAGACCAAAATTTTTAGTTCCTTAGGTAATAAGAATGAATACATTTGACCCAAAGTGATTCCTCATTCTTCATAATTCTCTAGATTCTTGTTGCCATATGAAATTTATTGCTAAGCTTCCATGAAAGAACTTAAAAGTCCCCCATCTATTTTAGGTAGGCATAAAGTATCCCACTTCACTTTAACTTTAAATTCTCCCTCTACATGTCCAGCCCATAAAAAGTTCTTAAATATCTTCTCAATTATTTTGATAGCATTCTTTGGGAAAACAATGTGAAAGGACCAATCTGTCATCATAAGATAATGTTTTATTGCACTAATTGTTAATCCTCTTTCTGATTTGCTCTATAAATGGGAAGAATTCCTTATATAGAGGCTTCTTATAGGATATGGGGATATCAATATAAGTGAAAGATAGGTATTTAACTTGTAAACCTATTAAAGCAATAAACTGATAAAGATTCATTTCATAGTTATTTTCATTATATTTTGATGTAAATCACCCTATTTTGATGCTTCATTATTTAATTTATGTCTTAAATTGTTGAATTTGTAGATTAATCTCCAATTGAAGAGAAAATAATGAAATTATGAAGTTTGGAGCAAATAAGGACTTAAACGGTGGTCCTGAGTCAACCAACGTTTAAGTCCTTGTAGGCTTTAAGAGTTAAGCGCAGAGCGGTTAAATGGTGTTTTTTAATTCTTCTTCAAGTGTCATTTAAGTACCTGTCGCAAAATTTCAGTTGTATCTCAACTTATATTAGCTGCAACTTGCTTTACTAGCCTCTAACATATAGAAGACATATATATTGATGATCTAAAGTTATTTTCATTCATAGGAGAGAGAGTTATTAGAATAAAATTTCATATTCTCTCAAGCTCTAGGGTTCTTTTCTTATGTTCTTCATCTCTTTTTTTGTGATTTGCATGTTTAAACTTGTTTTTGAGGATTGTAACAATTTGAATATGTGATTCAAATCTATAAATATATTTATAGCAATATTTGGTGTTTTCTTAACTTATTTTTTCATTGAAATTTATTCTATGTTTTATATATTTAAAGATATGATGTTTATGATGAATATGATGTGTTTCTTGATTCAAATGAATGGCTGAGTTGATTTTTAGCTAACTAATGATTAGTAAATAATTTGAATATGTTATAAATATATGTTTATGTGTGATTGAAGGCTACCCTTTATTTAAATGAAATACTTAAAGCTTATTCTAACTTGATCACTCGAAATAAAGTTAAGAAACAACCTTAGAATTCGAGAAATCTACCTAAATTGTTGGATAATTCGTTAAACAATATGGTTTAAATCATTCTAGGACCAAACCTTGATTTATCATGAAGGCTATAATATGAAAACAGGAATTTTTAAGATAAGCTTCTTAAACTTTAAGCCTAATACCTAAAATTAATAAATAAGCAAACTTTAATTTAGGCTAATTAGAGAAAAGTATTATCTTAACCATAATATTATCTTGAATTAGTAAAGTTACCCTAGGTCAAACCGTTTAATCCCTAATTATTCATTTAGAACATTTAAAGCCAAAGCCTTAGCCATTTGAACCATTTAAGCAATCCTTAATTCATGCTTAATTTTTCTCTGCATAACTTGAAACTTTTAATTTAATTTGATAATTTTAATTAGTTAATTCACTTGATTTGGCCTATCTAGATAATTGTGAACTATAAGAGACTTAATTACTTACAAAGTTATTTTTCTAATAAGATGATAATTCGAATTTAAAATACTTCACTTTATTTCTTGTTGATAGGTATACTTATCGAAAAGTTAATTTTAAAATCATTTTAAGAAAGTGTGCTTAATTTACTTAATTTAATAATTAATTAAATAATTTAGACTAAACTAATAACCAACAATATATACCTCTTTTCCTTATTAATCGTCTAGGCAAGTCCGTAAAACATCTTAAAGCATTTACTAAGGCACAAAAATAAGCTAAATGAGTTCCTGATAGGATTGAAAAATCATAAGCAAACATCAAGCTATGAATTTTAAGTCGATTGCATTTGAAGTGATATGTTAATTGACTTTTCTGACCGATCACTTGATTAAAAAGTCCGGAGAGAACTTTGACGAAAGGCAAGTGCACCTATCGCACAAGTAATAAAGCGGAGTAAAATTAAGCTCCGAGTGTCGAACCCACAGG
>JAOXYD010058618.1:0-13054 GCA_028565735.1 Pinacopodium congolense
ATGTTATTTAATGTTAATTTAACCCTATTTTAGTGCTTAAATGTTCTATTTATATGTTATTATGTTTACTTTGCATTTGTGACCTTAAACATGAAGATTGGAGTCAAAATATGAAAGTTATACAAAAAGTCAACTCAAAAGTCAAAGGATAACGGCCCCCTATGTACGGTGTCGTTGCACTATTAGGTCATAGCTATGGGATAGGGTGTGAAAATTATTGGAAATTTTTTTCTCTTTAACTTTATGATCCCGCGAAGCATCCAACTCCATCTAGGACTAAATATAAATTATGCTACCTATAAAACAATCATTTTTATGCAATCTCATGAGGGCAACATCAAGTTCAATAATTGAAACATTTAAGCTCAATATCACATAAAAGGGGCCTAAATTTAACCTAAAAAAATCAAAATCAACCTTAAAATGTGCATAGCATAAGCCTTCTTAAATTACCACACATTCTCCACTTAGACACCCTGTCAAAACAAATCTAAAAGATAATTAAGTTAAAAAACTATAAATTAATAAATTTGATATAGATCATATATCCAAACTCAATCATGACAAAAACTTGATTCATATGTAAGAACATAGCTACTAATAGAAACACTTTATATATAATACTAGGCTTATATGTAATTTAATAAAGATTATTATACAACAAATTCATTCAAAAGTGTTATTAAAAATTTCATAAATTGAACTAAAAATTTTGAAATTTATTGTCCCAATACTTTGAATTGGATAACTTTTATGGAGATTTTTAAAATCACTCCCAATATTCATGAAATGACTTTATTGTATCTTGTCTAATGATATAAATTTCATTCAAGATGTTGGTTGCTCTTGAGGTAGGAAAGTACTCCTTCAAGAATGCTTGGTGCATCTACTACCAAGTGGTGATTGATCTAGCTAGTAAGTTGTGTAGCCTCTCCTTAGCTATATATGTTAATGAAAAAGGAAATTCCTTTAACTTGAGTTGATCTACAGTGACTCCAGCTAGTTTCATGTGGGAACAAGCATTATGAAACCCCTAGAAGAACTTGTTCGAATATGTGATGTAGCCTAAATCCAATAAGTTGGTATCTTGAAAATCTGTAAAAGTAGGCAAAGCATCAATTATTTTAGGTTTAATCTCAACTTCAGGCTCATCATTAGGATAATTTATATAAAGCAAGTTAAGGTTGAAAGTTCGAGTTATAAGGTCCTTTAAGGTCCGTTGATAGGACTCCAAATTCTCTTCAACTTCTTCTATAGGCTCTTTCAAATTCTCTTTAACTTCTTTTTCATATGAAGATGAACATTTTCTCTCAAAAGTTGAATTTATCTAACTCGTTCAAGATGTTACAACCTCGTATGACCTGTAATAGGATAAAGTGAAAAGGGTTAAAAGGAGAAAGAAATAAGTCCATATTCTCCGTAATAAATTTTTGCAATCTAGAGTGTCTTGAAGGACTATGGGACATGTAAAAAAAAAGAAAAACAATGAAGGCTAGCAAAAAAAAAATACAAGAAATAATAAGATACTACGCCAACTCCCCTCCCTGGCAATGGTGCCAAAAATTTGGTAGACCTTTCCCAAGCTACAAAATAATAACCTAGCTTCTGAACTCTGTAGTAAGGTGAGCAAGTGTTGATCCATAGAGATTTAGTGTGTGAATTCTATTTCTAATGCTACAAAAATAAAAACCAAAATGCTTGATGAAATGAAATTAAAATAAATGAAAGTATGACTAAAGAAATGAAAGCAAATAAATAATATAGCAAAATATAAAGAATCAGATAACAATTATAATGAAACGGATGGAAGATATTATCAGGATTTTGAGAAGGACAATTGAGCATTGAAATCTAATAAATGAGCTCCTGTGTTATAAGTTCTTCCTACACTAAATAAATTCAGCAAGTTCTAAAACTACACTTAACTGTGGGATAACCTAGAACTAGCTCTATAGAATTAATGATGTAATAGGGTTAAGCATTGGGGAATGGCTAACCTAAGACATAATCATACAAGATCGAATTATGTAACTTAAAGAGTTGAATCTTTAAACTAATTGATTAAGTTTAACTCCAAAACTAATTAATCTATCAATAATTTTGGAATTCGCCAATGAATATGATATATCAAAAGCTAAGACTTAATATTCGAATCATAAATTAAAATTATGATATCAGTCCCACAAATAATCCTTAATTCTTGATCTTATTTAAAAGTTCAATTTAATCTAAACCTCAAAACATAATATCAATGGAAACCTAATCAGAATCTCATAATTGAACTTCTTTAATCCCTTTAGCACCTTATAACCCAAAGACATTTAGCCACTTATACTAAATATAATAAGAACAAAACCTAAACTTAGTATAATCATAATGAAAATATAATAAAAATGTTAGAAATAAAGATGCAGCAATGTAATAATTAATAAATCTAGGTTATACACCAATTTTCAATTTAATCTAAACCAAAACATAAAACCCAATATAAATAAACAAATATACAAGCTATCACACTAAAAGAAGTAGAGCAAAAACCACAACTAATTGATCGAGAGTAGAAAACAATCAGTATTATTTAACTATAATGCAAAAAAGAATTAAAAACACAAAAATCTAAGAAAGAATGTGAAGTTAATGTAAAGTTTATAAATTGGGTATGGTTGCTTATGAAATTGGCTCCCTATGATCCTTAAATAGGTCTACATTATGGATGAAAAAATTTTGATGTGTAAAATTCGAGTTTGCGCTTTTTTTCTTTTATTTTCTAGATGCTAAAGGTTGGTTAATAGTGGCCTAAATGACCCTTCTTTAAACCACCGTTTAAGATTCTAGAATTTTGGGTTTGATCTCAGTTAGCTATACTTAAACAACACCATTTATACTCTATAGTAACCATCATTTTACTCTCTATTAGTAGCTCCTTACTCTAATTTTACTTCAATTCTTTCTCAAACTTGGTATTTTAGTCCAGAACTTGTGTCAACATATCCAATCTATCATCTAGCACCTTTTACCTTAAAAATAAGGATGAAAACATGTGAAATCATATAATAAAACAAAATATAATACATCTCTATCACTTATCATAAATATCCCTCAATTACTCAACTAAGATGATATTTTAATTTATTTGAGATATCATCTAGCTTTTTTTATAAAGGTGAACATTTTGTCGTGAATACCCCTAGTTCCTTGACTAAATCATCCTCTCAAATAGCTACTAGCACCATTTATAATCTTCAATCCTTTTCAAGGATGAAGCCATTAGATTGAAAATTTGCCTACTTATTTAATCAACACATATATTTTTCTTTCAAAATTTAGGTATTAAATAACAATCTATTCCAAATTCTTATAAGAAACTGCATGAAATATACTAAGAAACTCAATACCATACACAATAAACTCAATATCATGCACAATAACATAGAATATGTAAATCACTCAAAATAAAAGAAGAAAAAAATTTGTTGATTAATGTATAAATAAACCAAGAATCATCATTGAATTCAAATACCACAAATAATAATCCACTAATGACCAAAATAATTCTAAGATATAATATCTAAGTAATCACCAATGGATTTACCATAAATCGACTATGTGATATAAGTATCTAAGAAAGTTCATTCCCCTCCCCCAATACTTAACTCAAACTATCCTTAATTTGAGGAGAAATAATACAAAGTATAGAAAGTGTAAAAAGGGACAAAGAACATAACTTCCTTGAAAATTTAAATCCAATATTAAGGCATGATTGAAACTTTGGAGAAATTGATCAAACATGCTTTTCCAGTACGTGAATACCAATAATAAAGTTCAAGCTTTTCAAAGGATTAGACCACGGTGGTTAATTAACAAAAATACAAACAAAAAAATAAAATCAAAATTTAATAATGCAAATACATTAAGTTGCCTCTTCACAAGTACTTGTTTAACACCGTTATCTTGATGATCGCATTGGAGTCTAAGTCTCTTCTAGACTATGAAGAATGTAATCATTAACCACTCACGTAGTGAAATCTCCATCTAGGTCGAATTTAAGCTAATGTCTAATGACCTTGAAAGTTTCCTTCTTTTGATGTTAAATCTTTACGACTCAATAGAGGAAAATCTTGTTAACCACAAAAGGTATATACCATTGAGACTTGAGCTTACACGGGAACAACTGAAGTCTTGAATTGAATATAATAACATAATCTCTCAACTTGGATGTTGTTCGTTGGTTGAATGATTAAAAATGGGAGTTCTTTAAACCGGTTTTACTTTAAAAATCAAAATGAGATTAAGCGAAAACCAACGTGATGAAAGGCTAGTGCACCTAACGAACAAGTAATAAAGTGGAGTAATTTTCAGACTCCAAGTGTCGAACCCACAGGGAAAAATGAATGGAATTCATAAGTTAATTACCAGATTAATTAGATTACAATTATCTAGGAAATTGTAAATTAATTAATTAAAAGACAAAAAGATAAAATTAAAGAACTATCTTAGTTATGCTTCAAACCTTTGAAATTTTGAATTATAAAATTACCGAAAATTATAACTTTGTGAAATCCAGCTTTGGATAAGTGATTAATGAATTAAATGAGCTTAAAAACACATTTAAAGACAGATTAAAGTTCCTTCACGAATTTAAGATAAAGCTACGGTTAGGACTTATGTCTTTTCTTCATTTAACTTAGTTTAAAGTTTGGTTATGCTTTAAATCTAGCCAATGGGCTTTAATCTAAAGAAGGTGAGTTCTAGAAAATTAATTCCAAAACTCTAAATTTCACAAATAATCTAGGTTTGGTCATGCAAGGATTGATTTATGTTGTTTATTGATCTTCCCAACAATCTAGGTAGATTTCTCGGATCCTAGATTATCTTTACTCTAATTTTAGTTATTCAAGCCAAAATCAGAACTTTAAGAGCTTCAATAAAAAAAATCAGACCTTATAACATGCATTTAGACTCTCCTAAAACATTAAAACACAAATATGAAACTAGAAAATGGATTTAAGCACATATGATTATCAAAGCATACATACCATGCATCTTAACCCACATACTTTGATAAATCTCTAAATATAAGATAAATAAAGTAGTTTAGAAGTTACAAAACATGTTAGAACCTTTAGGACAAGTCTTGAACATCTTAACTTGATCTGCACATCAACACAGCCTTGAATCCACAAGATCTAGAAAGAAAATCAAAGAATATGAAATGATATACACATAAGAACATGAACTTTGATTAATCTGAAATATAGGAGAAAATAGATAATGATCTGATCTAGAAAACCCTCTATAATGATTTAGAAACTCAGATATATGTCTTAGCTTCAATCTCCAACAAACTGCTACTCAAAATACACTCTAAAACTCGAATTACAAGTGTTTAAAGCCTAAACTATCAAAGAAAAAGTAAGAGAGAAGCAAGAGCTTCTCTAACTAAGGTTAGATTTGAAGTCTCTAGAGTGTGTACGTGTGTTCTATGTTTTCTTGGCTATATTCAGGCTCTAGAGACTCCCCTCACATGCAAGGAGACAAGGGCATTAATGCAGATCACGCCAATGTTGAAATTTGGAAGATATGAAGTTGACATTGTTGACTTGAAGTTCAACGGTACCCTGCCTCCTTACAACGGCAACATCACAGGGTGTTGTTACAGGTCAAAATCTGGAGAGTATAACAGTCTCTGAATCATCAGCAATGGTACCCTCTCAAAGGGCCATTAATGGATAGAACCAAGAGGTATTCTTTGATTTTTTTTTATCCAATCTGCATCCTTAAGGTCCATTATGTAAATCAAACATAATTAGGCATCAATTAAACAATTAAACACTGAATTAGGGGTGTTAATTCAAAAAATTAACCATGAAAATCATATCAATTTGACCCCTATCATCCCATGCCATACAGTCTAGCATTCCACAAAGGTGCATTGACATTGAAGTTACCAGATGAAGCAAATAAAGAATAAGCAATAGTATCTAATGTAGTACCATGATCATAATAATGTTTATGAGCTAATAATATAATCTTACACAGTTGAAGTTTACATTAAAAGTAAGTTTAACTAACACCAATACAGAAATAAGACTCATTGAATCTTTAAAGAATACAATACTTTATATAAGATTAGAGAATGGCCACTAGGCATGACTAACATGCATGTGCTAACCCTTTATACAGTAACCTTTAAGTTGTCTCCTACGTAAACCACCATGTACATTATAGGATTTTATTCTTAAAATGAAACCAAAAACTTATTTTTGTCTTCCTATATTAATATATTTATCCCAATTTTATCATTAAAATTAACCTATATGTAAGTATACCTCTAGCAAGTAATATAATGGATCAAAATTCAATCCAAGTATTGTCCTATAAGGATTTAAATGTAACTACTAAGTCACTCAAATTACAATTATCTAGATAAATTAAACTAAAATTACAAAATGAAATTAAATTTCTCTTAAATAAGGCAAAGAAACTAAGATTTTATGTGAAAATTACCAAATCTAAATGTATATCTATGGTTTTTAATGTTTAATTATTTAATTGAGATAAAAATTGAATGTGATGCCTAATCTAAGGTATTTTCTCACATCAAAACATGACTATGGTTAAGACTATGCTCTATCTCTATCGATTCTATTTTGTAGTTTGATCATACAACAAACTTAAGTGATATGCTTAAATATTAAGAAGTTTAATCCTAAAATATCTTATTAAAATTGAGACCCTCACAATCAATCATAGTTTGGTCAATTCATTGATTTAAATTATGTTGTTTATTGACTTTTCTAATACCTAAAGTACATGTTTTAGACCCTTAATAAGCTATGATTATACACTAAATGGTTATTAGATAATTAACTAGTCAAATAAAAAAATATTAGTATCTAAATCATGCAAAATTACTTAATTGAAACATTTACTATCCTAGCCTTAACTATTAAATAATTTTTTTGCACATATTAATTATATAACAAAAAGAATTTAATAATAAGCATACATCTATTATTTAAAATAGAATTTAATAATTAACAGTTCCATTAAAGGGTTGTGTTGATCTTCTCATAAAACAATAAAGTAGTCTCTATATGACAACAATAGTGCCATTAAAAACGTACATTACTCTTTTAAAAAATGCACCACACTTGATATTTTTAGCATAAATCTTCTATTTTTGGCATGAACCTACAATATAGAAAATTACACACCTAAATTGGACAATAGAGTATCAAAATAGGAGCAAAAGTACACAAATTATGCTATAAAAGATTATAAATTATACCCATATTAGATTTTAAGAAATTCAGTAAAGGTATTACTATCCATTGCTATATGGTTGGTTATTTTTGAATTTATAATCGACAAATGATGTCACTAAGTTAGAAAAATAGAATGAGAGACATTCACACACAAAAAAAGTCCCTACTATAGGATTGCATCTTTTTAAGCTCACTATAATCGTAAGCAAAGTGGCCTTTACTTCCATAATTATAACACTTAACTATTTTCATATTCATCTTCTTGAAATTACGTTTTCCTTTTCAACATTAGTTTCACTTGACCTTTTGTAAATCCTGAGTATTGTCATTAAAAAAAATTTCCACTAAGGCACACTGACACGTTTACACTTCTTATTCATAGCCCCATGTAAGCTAAAACCAATAACTTAAACCTTATAACTCATCTTTGAAGCTTCAAGACATTTTTCCTCTAAGACAAGGTGCCTCTTAGAATCCTTCATTGTCTTAATGATTTCATTATACATCAAATGCATCTTTATGCTCTCAACTTTTAGGTATAAGACAAGTTAGAGCTTGCACTTGTTGCTCGTCGGATAATGTACAACTAGCAACTTGTAACTCAGTTATCATGTTTGATGCATGTCTCAAATGTCTTTACTTTATATGATCATCACATTTTTTTGTAGATGTTAAACTTGATAATGAATTACCTTAATTTAGTTGTAAAGGTACTTCCAAAACACATAGTTAAAGTGAACCATACATCCTTAACATATTCATATTTCTCGAACATGTGCATAATATCCATACTACCTAGCGATGTAATGCAAGCTAACGAATTCTTCTTCTTTCAGGTCTTATATGCATCATGGTCCCTTTTATATTGAGTTGTATTACCATCCTGAAGAACATCTATGGTTATATTTAATAGCTTTAGAGCTTATTGCTACTCCAATACATATTGGATTTTCATTTTCCATATCTCATAACTGTTACCATTCAATTTCTCACCTTTGTTAAGTTCAATGATAATGTTCTGTAAAGTAATAGCCACATTCAACATATAAGTTTTTTCAGTGAAAAAGAAGTATTATAGTTGAATGTTATTGTCATGCAATTCATTCATCGAGTGAATAATCAAAGTTCCATTGCTTATGAAATCAAAAGATGACATATGCGCTCAATCATCATTTATATAACAATTAAATACCAATTATCACATAATAAGAGGAACTTATTCCTAATATTTATTCAACTAAATAGATTAGCTTATCATTAAATAGAAAATTTATTTCTAATTTTGATTCTTAATTAGAAACTTATTTCTAATGTTATTGAATTAAACAGATTTGTTTATTTAATTAAGAAAATTTTATTTATAATTTTTATTCTAATTAAATACTTATTTTTATTTTTAAAACAAGAAAATTTATTAAGAGGACAATATTTTTACAATAATTACATGGAAGGATCATTAGGATTAATCTATTAAAGGAACATGAATTTCACTTTGCAAAACACCACTGTAAGAAAGAAGTAAGCCTACTTCCTTAACCATATGCAAAACTAATTACCAATGCTCTTGCTTCTTCTTCCTCAATTGATTGGTTAAATCAATATTGTAGCATCTCCATTTTCTTTTAGTGCTCCACTTTACTCCAAGTGTATCAGTTGATTTATAATATGCATTCTAATTATCTCTATCAAATACTATAGCAATTGAATATTGGTCTTACATTCAGTTTTTAAAATCCTTGCATTCCTTTCATACCATATTGCGTAAAATATAGTCCTCAAGGCTACTCCATACAATATTTTGTGTCCCTTCCAATTGTACCTTTGTTATAGGATCTAGTTTGTTACATCCCTTAAGTTTGATGATTGATAATTTAGATTGCACAACATTCGAATCTAATTGGACACCCAAGAAACATAATTACAGTTTAAAAGAAGGTGGAAAATTGTCTCATTTTCTTCATTGCATAGCACACACAATATTGAAACGTTGACATATCTACTGATTTATCTTGTATATTTAGTTTCTTCTTTAATTCCAACCAAAATATAAAAGTCCCCAAACTAGACTTCTTGCACCATATAAGCTTTCTCTAATCCATTTTAATAGACCTAGCTCTTAGCAATTATTTACATGATTTATTTTCAAATAATCCATATTGGCTCTTAAATCTATTCATATTATCTTCTCTTTCTTGCTTAAATCTGTGATTTAGAATCTATCTAACCAAATTTGATCTTGGAACCTACTCTAATATTTGCAAATATTGTTGTAATAGATCCTTTGCTTTTGAATTATTTTGGATCACCTCTCTATCATTTGATAATTTAGGCACATCAATAAGACGGCCTTGACAAAGCTAGTTGTTATGACAAAAAGAAGTTAAGGAACCATCTCTGACTTTACATTTTATTTCCATTCTTATCTTATCCATCAATTTTAGCATGTGTAACGCCATCTATAAAGTTTTGTGTTTAGGTAGGATTCTTTAAAAATTTTCTCTAGTAAGGTAATGTGAGTGGCTCCATCTTACCTATAAGGCTTCTTTGTCTTTAAGGATTCTCCATATCCTTTTTTCCATAGGCACTTTATTGGTAGTTTTGATCAATAAAACCCCCAAACCACCATTTTCTTTAGGCAAGCATACCTCATTACATTTCACTTTTACTACATCCTTTATGATGTAATCACCTAGCCATAAAAAACTCTTTGTTCGTTGTTTAACGGCATTGATAACATTAATAGGGAGAATGATATGGATAGAAAAATATATGTAGAGGTTATTAATAATAGACATTATTAGTTACACCCTTCCTATAAATGTTAGTTGCTTATTAAACTTAAAGGACAATTTGCTCTGAATTTTCTCTAATAAAGGTTGGAATTCTCTTCTAGAAGATGTCTTGATAATAAGGGGAATACTATGATATGTTAAAGGTGGTTTAATAACATTTAAACATGTAAGGTTGTTCAACCAGCTAGAGTTCAAGCCAACACTTTCAAGAGTAGATCATGCTCTTTTCCCTGTTGATTAAGAGCCATAATAAATCCTTATATGTGTTAAGAGAAGTCATTAGTGTCATAATAAAGTGTTAGTCTACCTTAAAAAAATGAATGAGATCATTTACAAAAGATAGGATATAAATTTTCAATCCTTTATACATTGGTTGATATATAATCCTTCCATCTTACTAGATAATAAACTTAAGCAAAATGGTGATGACTTCTATTGTTAAGGTTAATAAACAAGAAGACATAAGGTCTCCTTAACTCAAACCTTTAACATTCTTGTTAATCTTTAAAGTCTATCCATTAATTAAGAATTACCAATTGACTGTAGTCATGCACTGCTTTATCTATCCTATCTTTTGTTATAATTCTTGAAAATCTTTGTACTAACATAATTGTCTCCAATGTTCCCACCATTGATAAAAGCTCCTTGAAATAGATCAATGAGGTAAGTGAGTACCTATTTAAGCCTATTTGAAAGCAATTTGGATATAATTTTGTATATTATATTGTAATGTCTTGAAGGTGTTAGGATTGCTTACTTTAGGAATTAAATACACATGTGTTCTATTAAGTTCTCCAACATCCTTCCATTCTTAAAGAACTACAATACAACTTTTGTAATAACTATTTTAGAGCTGTTTGAATTTTTTTAGGAGAAGAAGGCATTAAATCTATTAGTACCTAGTGCCTTTCCATGGTTGAATTCAAATAATATTTAATTTACATCTTCCTCTTGAAATGGTCTTAAAATAAACTCAACTTGCTACTAGGATAACTTGTCATGTATAAAAGTTCAAAAATTTTGTAGTGAAGATAAACTAGTGGAAGAGGAAGCATACGCTGTTAAATAGTAGTTTTTTTTTCCTCCTTGCATAAATCAAATTATGATATGGTCCTTGTACTATTGGCTTTTTTAATTAACGTTAATTTATTTTATTTTTTCCTTGTCAATACTACATTATGAAAGAAATTGTTATGCCTATCACCATCCTTCAATCACTAAAATTTTGTGCTTTGTTTCATTAATGAGTGACGATTTTCCAATCTTGATTATAATCCAAAAAAACAATTCTCTTTACATTGATTAACAGGTCATTATTAAGATTATTGTATTGACTAGCTTAAGGGTATGATAGTCTATCTCTAGCCTTGTTCACTATTTCAACTATGTTTCCCATTTTTTTTAAATTTAGAAACTTTAGGTCATTCTTAATTGCCTATAATCTCCTTATACATTTTTATTGTTTGTGCCGCTTAAATTTTATGTTATGCCCTTTTTAAATAGCCTCACTAAAACCCTCCACATTTATGAGGTAGTTATTGAATAAAAATGGATAGTAACTCAACTGTACCTTACATAAATTATAACTTATAATTGGAGCGTGGTCAGAGATAAGCCAATTATTAAAAGCTCCTTTGGTTTTTGGAAAGATCCATCTATCATTAACCAATCCCTTATCTAATTTTTTCCTCAAGAAACCCCTCCTACTCTGCTCATTGCTCTCTATATAAAAGTCACCTTCCATATTAAGGTCCTCAACTTCCATATACTCAATGTACTCCTTTAGATTAATTATGTAGCTTTTTTAACAAGCGTTCCCTTTAGCTTTAGATGGATACCTTATGTTATTGAAATCTCTAATTATGATCCATGATTCTTGTATTCCTATTCCCATGTCTTTAATTTCATTATATAGAGTTGTTCTTTGAAAGGAATGATTAAATTCATAAACAAATAGGACAAAAATCCTCGTCCTTTCAAATTTCAAAATGATGCCAAAGTGAATAAGTTAGGATGATGCAGAAGAATGACTTACTTCCATAAGATCTAGATTACAAGCTACACCAATCCTTCCTTAGTGGTGATTTGCATGATTACTTATTAACATCCAATTCCTTTCTAAGAAACCAAGATCCTTACATCTTACTTTTAACATATTACTCTTCAAAAAATCCTATAAACATGGTTTGTTAAGATTCAAAAATTACTTTAATGCTTACTATTTTGAGCGACTTTTGAGCCCTCTAATGCCTCGTGCTATGTTGCGTTAGTTAGGTAACTTAAATTTTGACGGGTGTTTGAAATAATTTTTTTTACTTTTAAAACCAACATACTTTTTAGGCAAGCGCACCTATCGTAAAAGCAATAAAGTGGAGTAAAATTTAAAACTCCGAGTGTCAATCCCACGGGGAAAAAGTTACTTAATCACCAGGTTGATTGGATTACAATTATTTAGGAAACTCTAAAGAAATTGATTGAAAATTGGAAAAAGCTTAAAACTTGGATAGTTTAGCTTAAACACTTTGAAAACAGTTTCTAAATGATTCTGAAAAATTCTGAAAATGTTTAAAGGAGCTATAGATTTGATGTTTGATGAGTTATTTAAGTTTTAAAACAGATTTAATGTCTGATTAAAGCCCTTTACGAAATCAAAACAAAGCTATGGTTAAGACTTTGCTTTTTCTACATTTAATCTTATTTAAAGTTTGGTTATGCTTTAAAATTAAGTAAATGGGTATAAATATCAAGAAGGTAGGTTCTGGAAACTTAAGTCCAAAACTCCAACGTTCACAAAAAAACTAGGTTTGGTCATGCAATAATTAATTTATTTTGCTTATTGATTTTTCAAAAAATTTAATATGATTTCTTATGCTTAAACTATCTTTAATCCTAATCTCAAGTGACCAACTTAAAACATGTAGTTACAGATCTTCAATAAGCAAAATACAGACATATAACATGCATATAAACTCTCCTAAAACATCAAAACATCAA
>JAOXYD010058628.1:0-13053 GCA_028565735.1 Pinacopodium congolense
ATCATGATTTCATTCGCAAAGCGAACTCCACCTCCTGCAGATAATTACATGCAGTTCAAGATAAGATTACTTGAAACCGGGGAGATCAAATCTCATCCAGATTCTCAGAAGATTTTCTTTCAGAAGCGTAAACATACAAAAGATATTTGTCCAGCTTGTCATGGAGAAAATGTAAAAAAAAGAAAAGAACAAGATTCTACCTCATGTGTCAATTTATATAGTGACTCTAATTAAAAGATATGACATAAATAAAAAGATGCTATCGGCCATCAAGCCACTATTCAAGATAATGCAGACTATTCAAGATAATGCAATCTATAGGAATGCTTTGACATGTTAAACAACATGGTCTACATTGTCCATTTATTATCTTTATAAATTTACAAAGCAATAGAACATGTACGCTTTCAACCTATTTATAGAAGTGTGTTCGATGAAGGATTCAAGGGACTATTTAGAGAATTCACTCTATGACCGACTTTAACCCTATTTAAGGAAAATATAAGGAATATTTTGAGACTTAACAACCATTTCTAAACCAATTTCCATTAGATTTTGTTATAATTTTCTTTCTTTTTCAAAGTAGATTTTATTTTTCAATAATTTATAGCTTTCAATTGATTGTGTTAAAGAACCAAGAGAATTTTGAGAATCCAAGGACTTGAGCATGTAATTTAGAGTTAGAATTCAATTTGGAGTTAGATTATATATTTTATAAACTCTTTATTTTATTGTATTTAACTCTATTTTCATTTTAATTAATAGACATGTATTTAATGTTTAATATTTATGTTCTTTAGTTAAAATGTACAACTAATTTGTTTAATATCTAAAGGCTAGGTTATTCAATGTTTTAATTGATAGTTTTAAATGAATTGGATGCTAATCTTTGCTTACTTAAATGCATGATTGTCTGCAAAAAGTTGGCCACTTATTATAGATTCATAGATAATTAAAGATAAAAAAATCTACCTTAAGCATTAGAAAAGTCAATAAATAACATAGTTTAAATTGGTGAATGATCAAAATCTAGTTAATTATGACGGTCTTAATTTTAAAATAGGAAATTTTAAAATTAAACGTCTTGATCGTTAAGCCTATCACCAAAGTTTGATGTACAACTAAAATGCGAAATATGATCAATAGAGATAGAGCATAGTTTTAACTATATCTATATTCTGAATTCATGAAAATATCCTAGATTAGGCATTCTAATCAGTATATAATTCAATTAAAACATTAAACATTTAAAAACTTAGTTATAAATTTGGATTTAGTAATTTTATAAGCAATCTTGATTTCTTTGCATTAGTAAAAGTGATTTAATTTAGTTTCATAGTTTTATATTAATTAATCAATTAATTGGAGTTTTCTAGATAATTGTAATATGAGTGACTTAACAGTTACAGTAAAATCCTCATAGGATGATACTTGGACTTAATTTTGATATACTATATTACTTATGATAGATATACTTACATAGAGATTGGTCTTTAAATAAAATTGGGATAAAAAGATTAGTATAAGATGACCACAACAACTACTAATAATTTTTAGCCTTTTACATTCTCTGTATTTCTAAACTATGCCCTTTTTTTTTGTAAGAGATGTCATTAAATTTTGTTCATATGTTAGTATCAGTTAATCTAAATATATTTTTTTCAATTATAGGTACCAAAATGCACAAGTGTAATTAATTTTATTAAGACATATGAAATTGGTGACATAAGTGATATGATTGTCTTGATATATAGAATGACTAAATGTCCAATGTCTGTGACATTAAGATGACATTCCTTCATTTTTGGGCATACTTTGATATTGAAAGCCCTATAGCACTCAAGGAAGGGTAAATTAGGTGTTTAAAATTTTTTGTATAAACTAGACAATCTAAGTAACCTAAACCAATTTTAACTATATATAATCTCTAAAAATAAATTCAACCTATATGGAATGTCAATGCTTATTTCAAAATAACTCAAATTCAATCAAATATAAATAAACTACAATATGCATAAACATAAAGAGAAAAGGGAAAGAAGAATGCAACAAGATTTATAAAACTTTAGTCAAATCACTTAGGCTTAATCCTCTCCTATCACACTTGATAATGGAGTTTCAATTACAATAATCTTCTTTAGGGTAAAGAGTAACTCTTATAAATTATTATTCATATAAAGGAGGTAAAGAGCAATCCTTACAATCTTCTTTCTATAATAAAGGTGAAGAGTAACCTTACAAATCTTACATAAGGGTGAAGAGTAATCGACACACAGTCTTATTCTAAATGAGTGAAGAGGAACTCTTACATTCTTCCTTTAAATGCGTAAAGAGTAACCCTTGCAATTACAACCAAAATACAAAAATTTTAGCTTTCAATAACAACCCCAAGAATCACTCTTTCAACCTTAATTCAAACTTAAGCAATTGACACAATGGCTTAATAAAAAACAATGCAAGAAGGGGCTCTTTATTCAACTTATACAATATTAAAATTCAATGCAATCCCTAATGCTCATCTAATGTATTAACCAACTTAGATCATTCCTAATTCACATTTAACAATTATATCAATTCAATCTTCTTTATTCAAGGTAAAGACTAGCTTATTAATAATCTTCTTAATGGAAAAGAGGAGCCTTTATCATAAACAACAATAAACAAAAATAAATTCCCCAAGATATAACACTAGTCACATCTTTAATGTTGTCTCATGTAAAGCTTAATAAGTATAACGATTCTAAACCTTCTAGCAATGAAAAATCAATTCAATAAGCCTCTTGGAAGTTTAATAAACTATAAAAACAACATATTGAAACACTAAATTGTAAGCTTATATTTATCTCAAAATGGAATTAAAAAGAAAACAAATGCTTTAGGACTTATATATGGAGGGCTTAAGAGTGAATGGAGTCATTAGAAGTAAGAAATAACCATTTGAGTTATCAAAATTCATTATAAATAGAGTATGAAACTAGTCATTACTCTACTATAATTCATAGCATTGGTCGTGCGGTCTTAGTTCAGTTGACCAGTGAATTGGTCATCCAGTCATATATATGTCGAGCTTTGTGCTTAAAATGAAGCATTGGTCAACTTATAACCAAATAATCAATTGATAAAATGCCAGAATGCATTTCTAGGTTTTGTAACTTTGCAAAAAAAGTTGAAAACTCATCCAAATCAATTTCTTTCATCTTCAGATAAACTTAAACACGTTTTAAATAATTCCATAAGTCAAATATGATACCAAGAATTAATTGCTAAGCTAACTTAACTTGTTTTTACGCTATTTTGTAAGTGAATGCATCATAAAATTATAGTATAACCGATATCATCCCAAAAGAATTAAGATTAAACACCTAACAATTTGAGCTACATTTTGTTTAAGGCACAAAATTGAATAGTAATAACTGAAAGTAAACTAAAATAAAACAACCTAGTAAATTAATAAACCAAAGTGCAGGAAATTGTGAATTTAAGATTAAAAACTAAGAATCACTTTTATTGCTATTTTTTGTCCCTCATATGTTATTAATTCAATAATGTTTAGCTCAAGATATACTAATATTTCAGTCACCCTCTCTCGAGGTGTAACCAAATTTTCCTAGTTGAATAAGATATGATTAGCCTTGTAATCTCTTAATCTACAAAAGCTTTCTTTAATATCTAACTAGTTATGAAGCAAATCAATTAAGATTTCTCTTTAACCAATTAATGAATTGATATTTGTGGGTCTATTGGAGTGCCAATTCTCATTGTATAATCCAACACAAATTTCCTAACTCCATCTCTTAATTTATTGCAAGGAGTAAGCATAATAAATATTATAAACATGTAGTCATTGAATCAATAAGAAGAGTTAAATGAAATAGTTCAAAAAGTAATTCTTATAAAAGAGTTCAGCCACACATGATATTAATGAATCCTACAACTAGCATATTTTCCATAAAAAAAGATAGAAAAGAGATGAAAGAATGAAACTATGTAAAGTTTGACACTCTTCTTTTAACTTCTAGGTGCAGGAAAATCTGGAAGTTGGTTTGTTCTCGAAGAAATGGATGGGTGATCTTAATTTCCACCTTTAGAAGCCTTTAAAACCTATTGTTGCTTCTTTTAGTAAGTTTCTAATGATTACTCGATGGCTCTTAAGGTTTTTATCCCTTAAATATGTCAAAACAACTCAAAATATCCCAAACATGTGAGCCTCACGTAAGACTTTAAAACACACTACCCATGATCATTGGAATTCCAACGATCGTAGGAATTCCTTCACCAGATTCTTTGCCTCTTCTCCTCTTTTAGTTTCCTAATTCAATTCCAAATGTAAACATATTAAACATCTACAAAAATATGATCCAATTCATGCCCAATATCATAACTAAACCCTTAAAACAAAAAAAAAACAATAAGATTATAATAATATGAATCTAGGTATTAAATCAGAAGAACATGAATATAAGCCTTAAACATATCATTTCTATCTTGAACATTCAAAACCACACACTTAATAACTAAGAAAACATATCTTAAAGCAGACCTATCACTTCCTTACATTTAAAACTTTGCTTGTCCTTAAACAAAGCTTCAAATGCAAGGTATGCACAACATATAAGTCAAACAAAATACAAAAATAAATGATAGCTTGAATGCAATAATGGTAAGAGATCCTATAAAACTAGTTTAGCCAAGAACAATAATCATTCAAGGAGATCCAAAACATTCACTTATTCCATCCACATCATAAGTGTCTTTGAATTGAAAATGCATATTAATTAAAACAATTGTTATCCTATCTTTACATCTAAGGCATTTCTAAGCATGCACTATGAACAATTTACCAAGTGAAATGTAGGCTATCACTAAGTAATTACTCATGAAACATCTTGATTTTGAATGAAAAGATCCATAGGTTTCACTTTTTTCAATTAAAATAAAAAATTTTAACATTTTCTAAGAATAACCACATAGTCTTTTTATGTGATTGTGCACGTCTTATGGGGCACGCCTTTAGTTACTAAACTAGGTGAGGCTATTTTAGCAAGGTTAGAGTAACATTTGGCCCTTTGATGCAAAGGTAAGCATCTTGTGGAGCATACCCCGATTATTCGACTAAATCACAACTCACAACCTGCCTTTGGATATACTCTTAACCCTTTTTTCTTTTTTATTTATTTTTCATTTTTAGGAGTTAACAGAATATAAATCAAATTACTTATTTGATTTATGTTGTGAGTTACTATTCTCTAATCAACTCTCTCAGTGAATGATCACTAATAAAGCCTACCAATTAAGTCAAATTTTTGTAAAAAGTGCATATGAACAAATGTGAAAGAGGTAAGAAAAGGTATGTAATATCATAATTAATTTGCAAGTTAAATGGAAAGATAATCATAAGTAAACTTCATAAGGTCATATTTTTTCTCTACTAAAATAATCTTATTCCTAGTTAAACCAATTCCATTGAATTTCATGCCATCTATACATTTAAACTGACGTACACAATCTATGCAATTCCCACATTAATGGGATAAAATGAACAAAAATTGCAAAAATGTATAAGAGATGCATGCTCACAAACACAATTTCATACAAAATGTAATGAATATATACCTCCCAACACTTGGACAATACATTATTCTCAATATGGAAAGGAAAACACAAAACAAATAAGCACTTGAATATGGACATTTTGGGCTTAAAAGAACTTGAGAAGCTTTTTGGATTGATAACGTTACTGCTTTATCACTTGCTTAATCTAGGTCTCTATGGCATCCATTTGACTCTCTGTCCTCATGTTGTTCTCTTCAGTCCTCTGGGTGTTTGCTTCCATCTTATTGAGAACTTATTTCCACCCCTCTTCTTCTTCATAATTTTTGGAAGAAATGTCATCATCTACAATGGTACATAGGAGGAAGATGCTTGAGATGTGGATGCATCTTTGCCTTTCTTGCTCTTGAATGAGATTCTAGATTGGGGATTTTAGATCTCTATATTATGGTGCTCCAAAATCTCCAGTTGACGTAAGTATATCGCATTAAAGTAATTAGGATGAAGGATACGTAGGCCATCTAAATCCACATTATAATGCTTAGCAAGAGCACTAACAAGAAATTTCATGTCAAAGTGAGTGCTTTTTTTTTGTGACAGTGTTAACTATGAATCGAAAAATTCTATAAGGTGTGTTAATTTTGAGCTTGTGATCCAAAAGGAAAACAATTCTTTTGCAGAATACTTATTACTTATACTTTTAATAAAGACAGTTAAGCATATCAATTTATGGAGTATTAAGTGTTCGATGCTTTTAAATAATGTGTTTGATGCATTCCTAGCAATGAATTTTGCCTTACTTGTAAGATGCTTTCAATACTTATTTACATAAAATTCATCATGATGGTTAAGTAACTTAGTGTTAGACAAATCAAACATTAAAAATACAAAGATATAATGAATAAGTTTTTTTTCTAAGTAATGTGTGTAACCAAGTTCTTAACCTTATCTTTCAATCCTAGGCTATTAAATAATGCAAAATTGAAGTACCTAGTTGGAATTAGAGTCCTAGTTCTAAAATCAAGAAATTTGTTACCTTCCTATTTGGAATAAAGGGGGAAGGGAGCTCGGAAAGTTTCAACTATGTTGCGTAATCCTTGTCCAGAGACTTGTTGCTTTATCCTTTCAATTGGTTTGATAACACTTTCCTTCCTTATAGCCATTACAAAGAAAACCTACTAAAATAACAAGAGAGAGTGTGAAAAATGCAAATAGAGAGAGGAAGGTGAGTGGAGTAAGAGAACTTGTGATTTATGGGTTAGAAGTGTGAAGTATGATGAAATCTAAGGAACAATGATGGAAAACTTGATGAAATCATAAGGTTTTGGTGGAAAATTAAGGGATTTGGTGAGTTTGGGTAGTGAGGGGTCATAGGTTAGAAAGAGAGAGTGAAAAATGAAAGAAGAGGATGAAAGAGTATGAAGAATTAGAGCGTAAATAAGGATGTTGTTACGTTCTTTCAATGATCATGGGAATTGTTTCCAAAAAATTTCTGCCACGATCATGGTTTTTGCCTTCTTCCTCTCCTTTTTTGGACCTCCTCTAAGATATGATTCAATACCCAACCTTCAAGTAAACATCAAGTACTCAAATGATTACCTAAACATTAATAGATTTAAAGGAAAAAATAAGTAAAGACAAGTCAAAATCAAATTGCATCAAACAAACTTATGAATTGACAAGGAAAAACAAAATAAGAACAAACTTGCTTAGTTTAGTTTAAGGTCATTAGCTTGACCATCTCTAAATCAATCATGAAGAAGCAAAGGAAAAGAAAAAATTCCTTCCCTTTCTCGTGAAACTATCCCTCAAAAGTATGACTTGCACTTATATCAATTGACTTTAAAAGTTCCACCTTTGTCATTCTATAATTCTAAAGCTTCATGATTGAACACCTAAATGAATTTAAATGGGTCACTCTATCTTGAATTGAGCTTTACCAGAAACAATTGAAGATTTGAGTTAAATAACGACACTAAGTTACCACTCTTGAAATCCTTCTTATTGATATGCGCATCATGACATTTCTTCACCCTTTTCTTATACAACTTGATATTCTCATAAGCATTGTACTTTAGCTCCTCCAATTCATTAGCTTACAGTAGTCTCTTATCATCGGTCAACTTTCAATCAAATTTCAACTTCCTAATCACCTAATATGTCTTATGCTCCAACTCTAATGGTAAATGACAAGCCTTGCCATACATAATTTGGAAAGGAGTTACACTTATAAGGGTTTTGAAAGGGGTTTGGTATGCCCATAATGCATCATCTCATATCATAGCCTAATCTTTCCTTGAACCATTCATTACTTTTTCAAAATTATTTTCAATTTTATATTAACTACCTCCAATGGGGAACTTATTTATGGATGTTATGGTGTGTCTATCTTATGGTAAACTTTATACCTCCTTAGAAATGCATCAAAAAGTTTATTGCAAAAATGTTCTTATCCATCACTTATAACTGCTTTAAGCACTCTAAACCTATTAAATATCTTCTTTAAGAATCTTTGGACCACCTAGCCACCATTTGTTGGAGTAGTTATTAGCTCATCCTATCTTGATACATAATCAATACCAATTAATATATAGAAATTATCGATGGATGATAGGTCCCATGAAATCCAAATCCCATATATAAAATACTTTAACCTCCAAGATATCGGAAAGAGGCATCTCATATCTTCTTAAAATGTTTCCCACACCTATCACAATTTAGCACATGCTCCCTAGCATCCTTGAATAAGCTTGGCCAATAGAATCCATCCTCCAACACACGAGTTGTTGTCTTGCTCGCTTCATAATGCCTTGCATAAGATGAGCTATAACATTGAGTCAACACTTTAATCATCTCTTCTTTAGGAATACACCTACGAATCAAACCATTTGAATAAATTTATTTAACACAAGCTCAACCCAAAGATAATGAGTGCATTTAAATGAAAATCACTTCTTTTATTAGTGAGATAAGTTAAAAGGAAGAATACTATTCATATGATCATTTGTTATATCGCAAACCATGGAACAAAGAAATTATTTACTAACATCAATGCTTCATTGGGGAATTACTCATTAATATTTTCTTCTTGGTGCATTTCCCCTCTTTCAAGCAGTGATAAATGATCTGCCACCATGTTCTTCGTTCTTTTCTTGTCTTGTATCTTAATGTCAAACTCTTGAAGCAAAAGCATTTATTGAATAAACCTTAGCTTCACATCCTTCTCGGAAAAAAGGTATTGTAATTCAATAGAATTTGTAAAAATAATAACCTTTAAGCCTAAAGGTATTAACAAAATTTATGACATGTAAATACCACTACTACCAACTCCTTTTTAGTTATGGTGTAGTTCAATTGTGCTCTTACCAGGATCTTGTATGCATAGTTATAACATGCAACTTCTTTTCCTTTTGTTATCTAAGCACACATTCGATAGTATAATCACTAACATCACATATAATCTCAAATGGTAAGGACTAGTCTGGTGATGTCAAAATGGGCGTGAAGGTAAGTACCTTCTTCAACCTTTCAAAAGCATGCAAACAATTAGCATTAAAATAAAAAAGCACATCTTTAATCAATAAATTTGTGTAATGTTTAGCAATAAGAGAAAAATCCTTGATGAATCATTGGTAGAATCTCCCATGTCCTAAGAATCCTCTTTGCCCTTGACATTGATAAATGGTGAGAGCTTCTTAATAACTTCCGCCTTGGCTCCATCTACTTCAATCCCCTTACATGATATTTTGTAATCCAATACTACTACTTCATGAATTATGAAGTGACATTTCTCCCAATTTAACACCAAATGTGACTCCTCACACCAATGGAGAACTCTATCTAAACTTGTAAAATAATGATCAAAAGAATCTTAAAAAACTAAAAAGTTATTCATATATACCTCCATTATTTCTTCAATCATATCTATAAAGATGTCCATTATGTACATTTTAAAGATGACTGGTTTATTGCAAGGCCTAAAAGGCATCCCTCTATAGGCAAATATTCCATAAAGGCAAGCGAAGGTAGTCTTCTCTTGATCTTCTAGATAGATGAACACTTAGTTGTAACCCAAATAACTATCAAGGAAGCAATAGAATTCATGCCCAGCCACTTTCTCAATCATTTGGTCCATAAAAGGCAATGGAAAGTAATCTTTTTTAGTGTTCAAATTGATCTTCCTATAATTGATGCAAACTCTCCAACTGATAACTTTCTTAATAGAAATTATCTCATCTTTTTCATTCTCCATCACCATCATGTCTCCCTTCTTTGGCATATATTGCATCAAGTTTACTCAATTACTGTCTAAAATTGGATAAATTATTCCATATCCAAGAGCTTCATTACTTCCTTCTTCACAACCTCTTGTATGATAAGATTATGTCTCCTTTATTGTTCTCTTACTTTCTTGCACCCTTCCTCAAGATTGATCCTATGCATCACCATATTTAGACTAATACCTCTAATATATTGATAGTCTCCACTAACTTTCTCTCTTAGTCCATATCAAGTTGATTAGATATGATAACTGACAATGTATGATCTTTACTTAAGAAGGTGAATCTAAGGTGGGAAGGTAAAGGTTTCAACTTCAAGGCCGGTGGCCTCTCAATAGAAGGTGGGGTAAGTGTTTAAATTCTTTTTAAGTTTCTTATTTTTGCTCCTCACCTAACTCTTATTTTTCCAAAAGTCTCACCACCTTTTAACTTTATGACTTCCTCATCTTGCTCCTCTAACTCCTTCATACATTCATCCACTATATCAATCTTCATATAAGTATTTCCTTCTATTGAATTTTTTAGGGAGTTACTCATGCTAAATCCCACTTATTCATCCCCAATCCTTAACACTATCTTCCTTCGTATACATCCACTAATAACCTTTCAATATTCATGAAACATCTCCCCAAAATCAATGGATAATTCCCATCTTCTTCAAAATTAAGTATAACAAAATCAACTAAAATTGTAAACTTATCTACTTTTACTAATATGTCTTCTACCACTTTGTATGGTTTCTTGATGGATTGATCCGTTAATTAAATAAGCATAGAAGTCAACTTGACATTGCCTAGCCTTAAGTTTTTGAAAATAGATAAAGGCATATAGTTAATACTTGTTCCTAAATCATATAAACATTTAGAAAGTTCAAGGTTGCAAACAATAAAAGGGATAGTGAAACTCCAAACTTCCTAGATCTTGTAACTTGGATGACATATGGTTAGTGACAAATAGAGCTACAACTCTCCATTAAAGCCATCATTTAATTGCCTTCCTAAGTTTGCTTGTTGGTTAGGACGTTCTTTAGGAATTTGGCGTACTTATTCATATTCTCCAATGCCTTCACAAATGATAAGTTTATTTGTAACTTCTTCAATTCTCTAAGAACTGGGCAAATTGTGCATCCATTTGATTCTTCTTAAGCCTTTGTGAAAAATAAATCTTTGGTTTGTATGATGGCAGGGGCAAATAAGGCTTCCTTTCCTTCTTCTCTTTCTTTTTCTCTTAGCTTTCCTCCTTTACAGTTTCAACCTTGTCACTTGACTCCTGTAGTTGCTTGCCATTTATAAATGTAATTACTTACAATTGTTCACTTGGATTAGCTTTCATGTTGTTTAGAAGGCTTTCCATAATTCTTGATGATAAGGCATTGGCAAGTTATCCAACTTGAACCTCTAAGTTATGAATTGAAGATGCATGATTCTTCACAATTTGGTTGAACTTCGATTTCATCTTCTTTTGACCTTCCTCTTGACTAGCGAACTTGGAAAACACAACATCTGTCAACTTGTCTATCTAGTTCTCCAAAGAGCTAAGTCTACCTTATTAGAAATCGAGTGGGCCTTATGGTCTCACATTATTACCTACATTATTAATCTAAGAGAAATTTGCATGGTTTTTCTACCCCAGATTATAAGTATTGGAGTATGGATTATTACTTCTCTATTATACTCCCACTAGTTGAATTATTCCATAAAATTGGTCTCTATCATAAAGCAATCACTGTACCATGGATGTCTTGCCCATATAGCTCACATCGCAGTTGTATGCCCTTCATTAAAGAGGAAGAAGTGTCTTGCAAGTTGCTTAATTGCTTCGTGAGTGCTTAGATTTATGCTTAAAGAGTTGTCACCAAATTAATTGGTATTATCCATTTTTGCTCCTTCAACCCTTATTTACTCCTATCATTTGGCTATAGGCAACTCTTATTGGCCATTTACTCCAATAGATCAGGAGCTGCATCAATTATTTTTCTCATCTAGGAACTCTAGACTGCCATATCTATAGTTCCTCTTATGTGTTGGTTCTCTCCATTGTAAAATGTTTGCAAGAAAAACTCTTTTGGTAGGTTGTGGTGTGGACAGCTCATTTGTAACTCTTTAAACCTCTCTCATGCCTTATAAAATGATTCTTCATCATTTTGTTGGAAGTTAATGATCTCTTTGACGATCCTTGTAATCTTTGTCAATTGGAAATACTTGGTTAGGAAGCCTTAAACAAGTTGCTCCTATGTAGTGATATTCTCCATATTGAGAGAATTCAATCATGCTTTGGCTTAATCCTTCAAGGTGAATGAAAACAACTACATCTTGGATACACCTTTTGATAACCAATTGTATTGAAAAGTGTCACTAATCTCCAAAAAGTTTGCTAGATGTGCATTAGGATCTTTATTTGACAACATAGAATTACATACTAGTTTGAAACATGTTAAGTAGAGTTAGCTTGATTTCAAAGTTGTTGACTTGATGGGAGGCCTTGTTATCACTTGTTGATTTGTATTGAAACCTGACCTCATAAAGTTCATAAGGGTCCTTTGGTTCCTTCCTTGCTCTCCTCTTTTTGCCATTGCTCTTTGGATGGTTTTTGGTGCTTTGATCTTTGTAACCCCTTTTCTTGTCTTATGATGTTTAAAAATGTTGAGTTGATTTAGTATCACTAATTATCCTCCAATTAATTAATAAGTTCACATGTAATTCTAATTCTAATTCAAATCAACATAATGACAATGTACCAATCGCAAGTAATAAAGTGGAGCACATTTAAGACTCCAGAATGTTGAACCCACAGGGAACTGATTTGTATGACTACTAAGGCAATTGGATTATAATTATCTAAGGGAACTCAAGGCTTAAAACTAAGGATTAGATAAACTAAAAGAAACCTAAAAACTTTTAACTTTGCAATTTCATTCTAAGTAATTTAAGGATTATCAAATGATTTAAGTGATTTATGAAATGGTTTGGAATTTCTAATTTAAGGCCTTCACTAATCAAGATAAAGTCATATTCAAGTCATTGCTTCTTTTTTTTTTCTAATTTTCTTAGTTTATGATTGGGTCCACTCATAAATCAATAGGAAGCAGGCTTAAATATCAAGAAGTTTCTAATCCTAAAAAACATATTCAAGATTAGTACCCTCGTGATATAACCAATTAATGATCATGAATTGATTAAAATCATATTATTTATGGATTTTTCCAATGAATTAAGTGATTGGT
>JAOXYD010058639.1:0-13053 GCA_028565735.1 Pinacopodium congolense
ATTGAGCTCTAGCTAAATCCATCGAGAATGAGGGATCAAAACCAACTGAATCTTCTAGAACTCTATCAACCTTATGAACAAATCAATTGCCTATATCTAGTACTCCCATAAATTCAGCAAGAAATGGATGAGTAAGCATAATAGGAATACCTTGTACTGATGACATAATCACTAATAGTTTTTTTACGCTCTTCTACTCAATATTTATGAAGAATTCCTTCACTTATAATGGATAATATGGGCGAGCAACCATCAGTAAGGGAAACCATTGACGAGCTCGAAACAAAAGCAAAACTTGAAATTCAGCTTCCACATCTGCCTCAATAAATCACTCCACTATGAAATCGTTATTATGTCGAGCCTCATACTAGTAAATGTTTTCTTGGTTCATAAACCGAGAACGATCAAAATCAGGATAAGCAATAGAGCTAAAGGCTCGAGTAGACCTCCTAGGTGCCATCTGAATAAAAAGAGTTAAATAAACATATAGCACATAGTCAAGAAACTCCAAGAAAAATCAGAAAATTTTTCTAAGACAAAACGAATGAATATTAGTTGAATTAAAAATTTCAGAAAATTCTACGATAAAACTAATTAATGAAATTGATACTAATAGCAATCTAATCAAATTTCTAACACAATGGTACCAAAATCAAAACAATTAGAGGTCAGAATCCTCTCAAAAATTGAAAAAGAAATTATAGAAGATGAATAGTACTCAAAACTTTGCTAAGAAAATTGTGAAAAATCTAGGCAAAATCTAGCAACAACATTGGTATAGAATGATTCAGAATTGAAAGAGCTATAAATAGACACTAAGAACGTGAAATTTGGCTAAGAACAGAAGGAATTATGGTGTTTTTGACAATTAGAGGACGAATAGGGTCGTTTTTGAAGAATAAAATTGAAGCTGCATTGATTTTGTGCTTTTTAGGGAGTTAAACAGTGGGTAATGGGGAGTTAAACCACGTCGTTTAAGTGGTTCCATTAACTCCCTAGATAGAGGAGCAAAAAGGGAGGGAAGGGTCGTTTTACTCCCATCGTTTTACTCTTCATAATTGAATTTCAATAGCCAAAACTCAACAATTTTGCTCCAAATCAATCCTCGTTAAATTCCTAACCATTCAAAATTATTAAAATACATAAACTGAACATGAATTAAGCTTAAAAACACTAAAACAAACTAAAATTAAAAAGAAAGGGCCAAATCACAAGGAAACTAAAGAACTTAACTAAAACTAAAAAAATAAAAACTCCAAAACTTAAAAGAACTACAAACAACATTAAACGAAATTGAAACACATTCAAATAGCAAATAAAAATTATGATATAGCAGAATTAAAAGAAAACACAAAAGAGAAAAACAATTGAAAAACACTTGAATTAAAAGAAAAAAGACTTAAGACAAACTAAAACCAAATAAATGACTTAAATAAAAACACTTCAAAAACATACATAAAAACTTAAAAACAATCTAAAGAGGGTGATAAAAGGATTGTCCAAAAGAGTTTGTAACCTGAAATAAAAAAACTAGCCAAAAGGTTTAAAAGCACTTTAAACAAAGCAAACCCAAAAGCACACTAAATTAAACTTAAATTGTCCAACATTTCAGCCGAAGAGTCAAGATTATCCAAGTCAAGAGCCTGGTTCAAGTTTAATCAGTCATTAACCTCTTTTTCATTACATACATAAGGAATTGAAAATTTTTTCCCACCACTCTCTAAGGGATAAGGTTCTATCACACTTGATTCAAAGTGAGTGGGTTAGGGAGAGTCATCAAAAAGTTCTTACCTAAGATTGGCTAGTAATTCTTCTTTCCAGTTTGGACAAGAAGCTTTCATCTCAGCCATAATGAATTGAGATTTAGGTGGATGTTTAGCCAAACCTTTATTAACTAAGTCACAAATATCAGCTTGAATATCACTTAAAGGCTCTTTGGAATAGGAGGAAAGATGAGTATTGCTCATTATAAGATGATTCATAATAAGGATAATCAAAACAATTCATTGAATTAGGGCTACAAAGATTATCAATTGAATCATAAGCATCATTACCCCAATAATTCCCATTAACTTCAGGCTCGTACCATTGGCGATCATGCCAATAGTCATTTTGCCTCCACTTCCTTGCAATTTCTAAAGCTAAACACTAAAAGATGCTCTACTTCTCAAACAATACATAAATCAAATAGAGAAAACAAAGAACACAAGAAACAAATAAAGCACAAGCATATAATATAAACAATATTTACACCTTATAGTAATTGACACCAATGTATTCCTAATATCACATTATAATCAGTTCTCTAGTAATGGTGCTAAAAACTTGTTGTTCATTTGTTGAATGATTATAAAAATGGGAGTTCTTTTAAACCGATTTTACTTTGAAAACTAAAATGAATTGACGTGAAAACCAACGTGACGAAAGACAAGTGCACCTATCGAACAAATAATATAATGGAGTATTTTTAAGACTCTGAGTGTCAAACCCACGGGAAAAATTGATGGTTTTGGATAAGTACCAGATTAATTAGAATACAATTTTCTAAGAAATTCCAAATTAAATGATTAAAAAGATAAAAAGCACTAACTTAACCTAAAATGCTTCAAACCTTCCAATTTTAAATTTTAAAATGATTTATAAATTACTAAAAATTATCAACTTATGGAATCTAGCTAAGGATAAAGTGATTAATGAATTAATTGAGCTTTAAACAATTTAAGAGGTTAGATTAGAGTTTCTTCACAAATTAAAGACAAAGTTATGGTTAAGACTTATGCCTTTTATCCATTAATCTTAGTTTAAAGTTTGGTTATGCTTTATATCTAGTTAATAGGTTTTAATTTCAAGAAGGTTATTTTTGGATTTATGGTCTCATATCTCTAACTCTCATAAATAATCAAATTTTGATCATTCATTAATTGTCTTTCAATAACCTAAGTAGATTTCTCGGATCCTAGATTGTCTTTCACTATATTCTTAGGTGATCAGTCTAAAATGAGAACTTTAAGACCTTCAATAAAAAAAATTAGACCTTATTTCATGTCTTTAAGCTCATCGAAAACATTAAAACACCAATCCTAAGCTTGAAAATGGATTTAGCAACACATGATCATCAAAGTATGGAAAACATGCATCTTAAGCCCCATACTTTGATAAATCTACAAATATAATCTGAAATAAGTAGTTTCAAAGGTACAAAACAGTCTTAAAATGCTCTTAGAAAATTCTTGAACTCCTTAACATGATTTGGGCATCAATATAGCTTAAAAATTCTTAAAACTAATAGAAATATCAAAGAACATTCAGCGAATAGAAATGTAAGAACATGAACTTGATTAATCTAAAAAACAAAGGAAATAAAGTGATAATCTGAGTTCAAAACCTCCTATGATGGTTTATAAACTCATATATATGTTTTAGCTTCATTCTCCAGTAAACAACAACTCAAAAACTAATCTAAAACTCAACTTACAAGTGTTTGAAGCTAAAACATCTTTAAAAAATTAAGAAAGAAGAAAGAGCTTCTTTCTCTAAGTTATAGATTTGATCTCTCTCAATTCTCTGCGGGTTTCTGTGTTTAGTCTTCTTTTAGCAGCTCTAGCACATGTCCATCTAACGTCCCAAGTCAACAAAATGAAGTAGACAAGCGTCCTAGCCATAAATAAAGAAATTCTATCTAGATATGCTAGTTTGTGTTCATTACAGCAGTTTAACTGGATGCATACGGTAGATAAAAGACTGTCGTATATAACCAAAATTGCAGCTATGTATTGGGATGCATAGGTTGATCTTTCTATACCATCGTATTGAGATTGGATAACTCTAATTTCGCACTATTTTCTGTGTTTTTTATTCCTTATTTAGCAATCATCAATTAAGCTTCAATTATACAAAATAAACAATATCAATCAATAATTAAACATATTAACATGATTTTAAGGGTAAATTTACGTTAATTAACATTAAAAAAACACTATGAATTTAACCCCTAACAATTCATCAACATCATTGAACAAAAGTCTTCCATCCTTCATTCAATATAACCAATTAAAAGGTTATACCAGTAATTTATCAAATTAATCACAAATGAGATAAAGTCATTTCATGCATCTTCTAATTCATCCGAACTTCATAATTCCATTTCAATTGTTATAAAACAAGCTAAAAGTATCATCATCTTAACCAAATCCACATCCTTTCTCAATTAAAAATTAAAAATTAGACAAATTAATGTGAGCTTGGCTTAATTGAGAGGTCATTTAATGTTATTACTTGAACATAAACATTTTATCATGAATATCCCTGGTATTTCAATGAAATTACCTCACATCAACTGATAACTAACGCCACTCATAAACTTCATCCAATTGGTTGAAACCATTAGAGTGAATGAAAACATTACTCACCTTTTCACTTTTTTTAATCACTTTTTCTTTTTCTTTTTCTTTTTTTCTTTTTATTTTTCCACACTTTCTTTTGCACTTTTAATTATATTTTAAGCCAAGATGGTAAAAATTCATAAAAGATGTAACCATTTGCTTAGAAAATATTCATTTTGAAAATGAAATGTCATAATGATCATAAGGAATTAAGCATCAAATCCATGAAATAAATTTGAATCAATTGATCATCAACTAACAAAATTAATAATATAAAATCTTAAATGGTCAAAAGAATCAAATTCAAAAAGAAAAATGGTCAATGATTAGATAGAAAAAAGTTTAAAAAATTCTAAATTTATAGATTACTTTGAAAGAGATGATAAAATTAATTGCTAAAGGACAAATAAAGCAAATGTGAAAGCATGTATCCGTCTCTCACACTTAAAGTACACATTGGTCCCCAATGTTTATAAAGCATGTAAGAAAGTAATAAGTAGGAGATAAAGGAATAAATAGTACCTAGAGGATAAGGTCGTAGCAATCTATTAAAGTAAGAGTGGAGTTGGGATGGGATACATGGATATTGAGGCACAGTAAGCTGAAATGAATTAAGTAAAATAAGAAAAACAACAAGACAATTATACACCAAAAAAATGCTTCATAGAAATATATAAATCATTAATGTACCCAAAAGTGAGAATCTACGTCAAAGTTTAAAAAGGGAACTAAAATAAATACATCAAAAGAAAGGAAGTAAAGCAACAAAAATAAAAGATCCCTATTCAAGACAAAAGAGTTACTCCAACTAGGAGGTAATCTCTCCCGAACATAATCCCATAAAACACTAATCTGGCTCTAATCAATGTTGACTTGATCATAAACATCAACAACCTTACACTCGAGTTTCAAACTATGTTGTTCTATGAAATGAAGGATGACTAGCTAATCATCAGTAGAAGAAGCAGAGGGTACATATAAAGGACCAACAGTTAAAGGAAAAGGGTGATGAACACGAATGGTGACTTCAGATAAAGCCTCATCCATCCTTTCCTAAGGAGCAGCTACTGGTATTGGCTCAGAGGCATCATCAACAGCAGCACACTAAGTACCTCGAAGAGCTTTCCAAGACAAATTACGCCATTCTCTACCCATTTTAACATATCCCTAAAACTTCAAAAGAGAGTAACTAATAATAGACTTAGGCTCGAGCTAAATAGGAACTTAATCTTAAACTAAAACATAGGCCTTCTGAAGAACTCTTGTGACTAAGGCCAAGAAGCAAAACTTCTTATTTTCATGCTTGTACTAAACCACATTACATATACTTTTTAAAATGAAGAATGAAAGAGGCAATTCTTCTATAGAACCCAAGCCATGAAACAACTTAAATAATAGATAGGTATCATCATACCTTATCTCGTTAAGACCGCTTGCAGGAGATAAGACATTTAATCTTAGAATGGAAATAACAATCTGCCTCTGAACTTAAAGCTAATAGGTAGGCTAATATCGCTTACCAATAGGCTTGATGAGATTTAAAGAAGCTCTGGCCTCCTCAAAAGAAAATGTAGGGTCTGACTCTACATCATCACCAGGGACCCTATCGACCCAATTTTTATATGCCTCGCCGACATCAGGGATACATAAAAATATAGAAAGTGAGGCGTGGATTAGATGGATGGGGACACCACATACCATGGAGTAGGTGTCAAGAAGATCATCGGCTTCCTTCTCCTCAATGTTGGCATAAAATTTAGGAAACAACTCTAGATAATATGGACCAACAAAGACTAAGATGGGATCCCATATTAAAGCATGAAAAACATCTCAGATATGGAATTTCGTATCTAATGCCTATGTAAGAGACTACTCATTGATGAATTAGTTTGGAAATAGGCTCTCAAACTAGTCCGCATTTTCTTGGCTTGTAAATCAAAAAGTGTCAAAAGAAGGTCTCTTTTAAGAACCTAAGGTAATGTGAAATTGTATAAAAGCCATCTTAAACCTAAATTAACACCAAAAACCACAATTAAAGATCGAAAAGGATGTAAAATGTTAAATGACCAAAATGCACCTAATTAAAAATTTTCAATTTCTCGACAAAAAGATTAAGGAATAAAATTGGTATCAATAGATAAATAATGATCTCAAGATTCCAATGATACCAAAATTATAGCCAAAATATGCCTAGATTTAAGGGAAAATGTTAGAATGAATAGTATCTCTAACCCTTCAATGGTAATTTTGAAGGAGTTCTAATGTTTGTTGTGTGAATAAAAGCCATAAATTGATAAAGTAGGGGATTTTAAGCAAAATAGCCCCAAGAATGCAATGTTTAGTGGAGAATTGAGCAAAAACCTAAGGATTCTAGGGTTCAGAAATCGAAGAATGTAGGAGACAAGAGGAAAAAACTAAGGGGACTACATCATTTTTTTCTTAATAGGGACTACAATAGCGGTTCATCGAGACTATAATGGCACCTTTATAGTACCACCATCATGGTCTTTTGGGTAGGCACTAAAATAGTGATTGCAACAGCCATTATATCCTCACATTATACTCTCAACAAACTTCTAAAAACCATATTTTTAGTTTAAATCCTCTTTAAATGATCCCCAAGTTAATCCTAAAAAAAAGTACACTTTCTTAGACTCAAATTACTCCAAATCAAGCGTTAAAACAATTAATTTTATAGAAAAATGGGATCAAAGACTTAAAACAAAATTTAAAACTTAAAAGACTAAAATGAAATAACTTAAGGCCAAAAACAAAACACTATACAAACAACTTAAACAAGCTAAAATGAACTTAAAGAACTACAAAAATTAATCCTAACAAAAACAAATTAAAAACTTAGAGGAATAAGAGAAAAAAAAAACCTTAAATAGCTTTAATTTTGAAACACTTTAAGGAACCCCAAACTAATTTAGGATCAAATCAACACCTAATGAGGTCACAAATAAAAATAATTTCAGCTGATTCCATAGCCCTATTAGGTAAATATAACTTGGCCCTTTATCCATTGACTTTAAAAGATGATTTTCCATTTCAAACTTCAATAGCACCATAAGGATAAACATTAATCACGTCATAAGGGGTAGTTCATCTAGATTGTAATTTTCTAGGAAAGAGTCTCAAGTGACAGATATAAATTAAAACCTTATCACCAACAATAAAATCACAAGGAACGATGTTTCTATCAAGCCATTTCTTGGTCCTTTCTTTCTAAAGCCTGGCATTTTCATAGGCACTAAGGCGAAACTCATCTAATTCATTTAACCAAAAAAAACCTTTGTTCACCAACTTTCCTTAAATTGAAATTTAAGAAATTGATTGCCCCTAATGACTTATACTCCAATTCCACAGGTAAATGTTATGATTTTCCACAAGCCAAATGATACAGAGACATACCAATAGGCTTTTTAAAACTAGTACGATACGCCCATAATGCATCATTCAATTTTAATTACCAATCTTTCCTTGATGCATTCAAGATCTTTTCCAAAATTCTTTTAATTTCTCAATTTGAAACTTCTAATTAACTATTAGTCTATGGATGATACAGTCAGCAACTTTATGGGTGACACCATATTTAGATAGAAGGAATCTAATTTTCTGTTGCAAAAATGGGTACCTCCATAACTAATTAAGGTTCTTAGTGTACCAAATCTTGTAAAAATATTTCTCTTAAGGAATTTTACGACTTCTTTGTGTCATTTGTGGGTAATGTAACTACCTCAACCCATTTGCATACATAGGTGACTGTAAATAAAATATGTTGATTAACATAGGATTTAGGTAATGGTCTCATAAATTCAATGGCCTAAACATCGAAAATCTAACAGAGTAAAATGTCATTCAAAGGCAATTTGTGCTTCCTTGAAATTTTTTTATTTCTTTGGAACCTATCACAAGATTTTACAAATTTAAATGGGTCTTTAAATAATTTTGGCCAATAGAATCCTAATACTAAAACTTTGCATGCTGTCCGAATTGCCCTAAAATTTCCTCTAACTTCCTTATAATGACAGTGAGTTAATATTAAAGGCAATTTACCATAAGGTACACATCATCTAATAATTCCATCACCATAAATATTGTGTAACTATGGATCATACCAAAGAAACTTCCTAAAATCTTAAAGGAACTTATTTCATTGTTGATATAAAAAATCGTAAGGAATAACATTACCAACAAAATACTTAACATAGTCAACATACCATGGTAGGTCATTCTTAGTTGCTAACAAATGTTCTTTAGGAAACATTTCTTTAATATCTTAAATTCCTCCTTTTTCCATTACTTCCTCATTTAACCGTGAAAGGTGGTCAACAAAAAAGTTTTCAACACCCTTTTTATCCTTAATTTCTATATCAAACTCTTGCAGTAATAAAACCCATCTGATCAATATTAGTTTTGCATCTGGTTTAGTCATTTAATATTTCAATGTCGTATGATCAGTATATACTGTCACTTTTGATAAAATTAAATAAGAAAAAAACTTATCAAAAGCAAAGATAACAGTTATCATTTCCTTCTCAGTCATTATATAATTCGTTTGGGCATCATTTAGTGTCCTATTAGCATAATAATTATGATGGAATATATTATCTTTCCTTTGTCCAAGAACTGCTCTAGTGGCAAAATCATTTGCATCGCACTTTAACTCAAAAGGTAGAGACCAATTTGGTGAAACTAAGATTAGTGAACTTGTAAGTTTAGCCTTTAAAAGGTCAAAAGAATGCCTATATTTCTCCTTAAACTTAAATATTGCATCCTTGGTGAAGAGATAAATAAGAGGCTTATTGATTTTTTAAAAGTATTTAATAAACCTTATATAAAACCCAACATGACACAAGAAAATCCTAATTTCTCCAATTGAATTTGGAGGTGGGAGTTCTGCAATGACTTCTATCTTAGCTAAATCTACTTCTATACCCTTACTTGATATTTTATGACCCAATGCTATACACTCTTGCCCCATAAAATGACTTTTTTCCGAATTCGATACCAAATTTCTCTCTTCACATCTCTTAAACACCTCATCTAGATTTTCCAAACAAGAACCAAAAGACATGCCAAAAAATTAGAAATCATCCATAAATACTTCGATGAAAGATTCAATCATATCTAAAAGAATAGTTAACGTGTAGCATTGAAAAATGGCAAGTTCATGTCATAGCTAAAAAGCATAAGCCTATAAGCAAATGGACAAGTGAATGTAGTTTTATCTTAGTCCTCAAGCCTTACTAGAATTTGAAAATAACCACTATAACCATCTAGTGCATAATGAAAACTATGTCCTACCAAACTCTCAATGAGCTAATCAATAAATGAAAGTGGGAAATGATCTTTCCAAGTGACATCATTTAACTTCCTGTAATCTATGCACATACACCAACCAGTTACTTTTCTTATTGTTATCTGCTTATTTTGATCATTTTGGACTACAATGATGCTGCCTTTCTTTGTTACCACTTAAACTGGGCTCACCAAAGGTGAATTAAAAATCAAATAAATTATCATGACATCTAGCAACTTAATCACTTCACTTTTCACAACCTATTTCCTATTAGGATTTAATCGCCGTTACGGCTGGACAATTAACTTTATTCTTTCGTAATAATTTCATGTGTATGTGTTGAAGGACTTAAACCTTTCATATCTAAGATGGTCCAACCAATAGCTGTAATATGCTCCTGCAATACTCTGAATAAACTATCCTCTATACTTTCATTCAAAGATGATGAAATGATAATAAGAAGTTGTGATGGGGGCTTAAGAAATCATACTTTATATACGTAGGAAGGGGTTTCAATTCTAACTCTATTGACATTTCTATTAATGGTTTTGCTAATGGTTTAATGGACCTTTCTGAAGTCTCAAGTTTCTTTCAAGGATGCCAATCCGAAGGAACCTATCTTGATTCTAAAACTTCAGTAATTTCATTTTCCTCAAAATCTATAAATTGAGAATGAGTTAATGCCTTCTACAAAGGATCAGAATATAAAACCATTGAAAGTTCACTCATGCAATGCTAAATTCCTATAAAATTACAACAGTCATTATCCATTCGATGCTTAATTGTCATAAGCATATTAAACTCCAATTATTCATCTTGGAAATGAAAAATCAACTTGCCGCCATGCACATCAATTAAGACCCTTGTTGTAGCCATAAATAGGTTTCCAAGTATGATAGGTACCTTACAGTCTTCTTCCATATCCAATACTAGGAAATCCATAGAGAAAATAATCTTATCAACTTTAACTAAAACATCCCCGATAATCCCTGGTGGATAAGTGATCTAGCAATCTGCCAATTGCAGTGACATTGTTAAAAGATTTTATTCTTCCAATCTTAATTTCTTAAAAATAGAGAAAGGCATTAAATGTATACTAACTCCAAAATCCATAAGCACCTCCTCTATATGTAAATTGCCTATTGCACAAGGAATGGTAAAGCTATCAGGTCCTTTAACTTAGGAGACAACTTCTTTATTAAGATTTTAGAACATTTTTCCTTCAACTTAACAGTCACATAATCCTCTAATTTTTGTTTCTTTAACAAAATGTCCTTTAAAATTTTTGCATAACTTGGCATTTGTGCTATGGCATTAGGAAATAGGATGTTAATATGTATTTTCTTAAATTTTTCTATGAACTACCCCAATTGGTTATCAAACTTCGCATTCTTTATCCTTTGGGGGTAGGGAATTCATGATTGGATTTGGTCCTCATTTTCATTAATCCCTTCCTTACCTTTCTTGTTTCTTTTTACTACTTCCACCATTGTTTCATTTTTTTTCTATTTCTAAATCACTCTTCTATTCTACTTCTATACTCTCTACTTCCTTTCCACTTCTTAAGGTAATGGCCTTTGCATGCTCGCTAGGATTGGCTTCTGTTGTGCTCGGTAACTTATCAAGGAGCTGCTATTGTAAAAGCTAAGAAATTTGGAAAACTTGAGTCTCTAAATTTTTAATGGCTAATTCATGATTATGTAAATAAGACTCATTACCCTGCATAAATTTCAAAATATTATCTTCCAAACTTGATTTTTCAAGTGGAGGTGGATGTGGCCTAATCCCTGTGGTAGAGCTCTTTGTGATTGAACTTAGGGTTGGTAAGTATTTTGATTGTCTCTCTAAGAAACATTTCGGTGGTTTTCCAATCCAAGATTGTAGGTATTTACATAAGGATCATTCCTTTGCCTATTATAACTCATATATTTAGCTTGATCAAGCTCTCTAGTAAAAGAACTACCTACTTGACAATATAAAGACATATTGGAGGAACTACCATAATGTTCACATTTAACTTTGTTTCTACTCCCAGTACTTCATAATCCACTTACCCAATTATCCCATTTCTTATTCAAGACATCTAATTGGCTACTAAAGCAACTTTATCATTGATAGTATGCACCCCATATGGCTTTCTTAGATGGCGCTCAAAATTATATTGGAAACTGTTAGTTGCCATTTCATCAATGAGATTTTAAGCTTCATCTAAAGTTTTATTCATGAAGCTTCCTCTAGTTGCAACATTTATAATGCAGCGAGTTAAGGGTGTGAGACCTGTATAAAACATGTCCACTTATTGCCAAGTATTGAAATCATCATTAAGACACTTTGCCAAGATTTCCATATATCTTTCCCAAGCTTCAAAGGAACTCTCATTCTCATATTGAACAAAAGAACTAATTTCAGTCTTCATGTTTGTAATTTTTTCAGGCGGAACAAACTTAGTTACAAATAGTTTCATTAAGGTATCCCACGTTGTAATGGAACCAGGGAGATGGGAATTTAGCCATGCTCTAGCCTTGTCTCTAAGGAAAAATGGAAATAGTTTAAGCCTTATAGCATCATCAGACACATATTACTCTTAAAAATAACACATATATCAATAAAATTATGTACATGTTCATTTGGATCTTCAAGAGCTATTTCACCAAATTAAGAAGCTCTAACCATTAAGATAATACTATGACGGATATCAAAATTATTGGCATTTATCCTAAGCCACACAATTCTGGCCATAGGTTGCCCTTTATTACCTAATGTTAAATCCATCATAGTTAAAGGTCTAGCACCCTCTTGAGGTCTATTCTCTAATTTTTCTAATGGATCTATATCTAAATCAAATGATTGTTCACTCTTAGTTTCTACTCCTATAGTTTTTGAAGTTCTCTCTTGAGTTTCTTACTTTTTCTTCCCAAGTGAACACACAGGTTCTAGATCAAACTCTAACTTCTCAGGTTTTTGCCCTTAAGTATTCAAACAATATTAAAGGAAATAAGAAATCTAACAATTAAAACTCATAAAAGAAAATACATGCACTTCAAACTTACAAGAAAAACAAATTCAAACACTTTAAACAATATACATAACTCTAAACTAATCTTCACCAATTTTTCCTAATATTTCAATTATGATTGGAGTCGATTCTTCAGCTATAATGCCAAAAAATTATTGTTGATTTTAAATTAAGGCAAATTACTCCAAATTCACTCTTAATTTATGTTCTTTAAGCACACTTTTCTCAAATCAAAATTAAATCAACGCTGATGGCAAATGTACCAGTCACAAGTGTAAGTCCTATGGCACCCAAGAGGGGGGGTGAATTGGGTGTTAAAAACTTTTTCCAAACTCAAAACTATCAACTTA
>JAOXYD010058649.1:0-13053 GCA_028565735.1 Pinacopodium congolense
TGTATTAATCATCGTGGGAAGACCATTTATGGTCACTACGAGATTTACAACGGATGTTAGGAAAGAAATTTTCATTTTAAAGCCCCAAGATGAGGAAGTAATAGTTAACATACTTATCCAATTCTTCCTTTACAATTGGCCTATGCAATTATATTGGAGTAAGAACTGATAAACCTAAGTGTTGTAAGGTTCCCAATGCTATTAAGATGAAAGTCAAGTCTAAGGACTTGAATTTTAATGAATTAATACAAAATCTACTGCAGGTACAATCTTATTTTTCAACTGACATATTTAGATGTCCAATTATTATGGATAAATTTGAAGTCCCCGTAACATCTTAATGATGTCATCTAATTAACGACATAAAATAGTATTTATTAAGAGGTAACTTAACACATAAATTGATTCCTTTATATTATATTTATTTTCAGTTAGTTAGTTTCTTTAATTTTTTTCATTTTATGTTTAGTATATTTGAGCAATTTAGGGCACAATCATATTCTTTTAAATAGTCTATGAGTTAAGAGATAATTATTGATAATTTAGGGAGTTGAAATAATGAAGAAAACTTTAGGATAGAACATCAATGTCCTCGCATAATGGTGTTGTTATAGTAAGAGTAATTTGTTATTATATGAAATTAAAGATATTAACAATACACTTTAATGGCACCATTTTACCCCTTATAAAGTGTAGATGAAGCCCGCTCCTCATAAATAAACAGTTCCATTTTAGATTATCTTTAATCTTTATTTCTTCCTCTTCTTTTCCCCCTTGCCCTGCAGTTCTCCTCTACTACTACCCATGTTCTCTTTTGTTCATTGCCATCTTTACTGGAAATTACCTCTATTTAGCGTATTTTTGCTCCCTTTTAATCCCTACAGTCATACCCTATAGAGCCTCACTTTTTTTCACTTTTTTTCCTCTTTCTCCACTACTTGTCTTAACTATTCACCACTGCCACACATTTTTTTCCCTTATTTATAGTAATTTGTTAACCTATTGACTATAATTTTTGCACTATTAAACTCCTTGCTACTGATCTACATTTTGATATCAATTTAACCTCTAATATTCTTGCGGACAATAAAGAATACTGTTGTAATGATTAGAATATTCTAACAATAATGAATGAATATTCTGATGACCTAAAAACATATTCTAATGCCACCCAGTCATACTTTTCATTCTATTTTCAATCTAATGGCCCTGTTGATTCTTCTTAGCTTCCAGTTCAAGAAAACATTTAGCCTTCGATGAGTCAATGATCATTACTAAAGAGTATAAGGAGTGGTACGAAATCCACAGCAGGAATAATATCATCGTAAAAAGATCAGTAATATCCACTGTGTAAGTGATGTTTGATATAGTTAGAGCCTTTTTAGCAATAGGATGGGAGTCAAGATTGAGCTTAGATAGACCATACTACCACAAGCTAATTCATAAATTTTACATGAACATCAAGTAAAAGGAGGAGGTTGACATGATTAAGATCTAGTCTTTTGTTAAAGGTACCCTTATTATCATAACTCAAGCTTATTTATCGTCATTATTAGGGGTGCTCAATAAAGGCAATGTATATGAGTAGTAAAAAGAAATACTTCATAAGGATTCTGTCAGTTTTGACCAGATTTTTTCATTAATGCTACTCAAAAGGTTTTGGGTTTAGATAGTACTACTAGTTTTAGAGCATTCCCAACTTGCCATCTTAGTGCTAAGGAGAGGATCATAATAGCTATTCTGAATGCGAAAGTGTTACCAAGATCGAGTGGGTTAAATAAGGTCCGATTATAGGACACATATATCCTCTATAGGATATTTTATAGGCTAGGGATTTTGATTGGCATTCCATTAGCAAGGTTTATGATTCTACACATACGATATTGCTTGAATTAAGCATTTGAATAAAAACTTTTGCTTCCCTTGCTTATTGAATAATTATTTATTGACCTTAGAGTGAGCTTTGAGAGAGAGGTCCCAATCTGCTTACCTAGCACCATTATTTTGTACGCCATACTTATGCTGTAGAAGTAAGGTAGAGTTTGAGCACCAATGAGAGAATTAATGATCTTATAGTCTCGAGATCTACCCCAGATAAGGATGATGGTGAAAAGGAGACAGCTATTGAACCCACACCTCCTATCCTATAACCTTTACCTGAAATTATCCCTTATACTTCCATATCGTAGCCACGAGTACCTTACTTGATATCCTTATGAGGATGGAGAGTTAGATGGATTAGATATAGCAATGAATGGACCATATCCAGAGATATATTAATCAAACATGGAACCATATAAGATCTAGAGACTCAGAGCCTAATAGTTAGGAGACTTATGATTGTATCACTTATTTTTTCTCATTTGAGTTTTTTTTTTATCTTATACTCCAAAGTTGTTACACCTAGTGACTATTAATGATATTAGGGTTTTTATTCTCTTTTTCTTGTGCATTTTTATGTTTCTTTTATTGTTTTCAGTTAGCATGCAAATACTTTCCCATAAACTTAAAAAGGAAAAATACAACTTTGTATTTTATCCCATATCGCTTATTGAACTAAGAAAGGTTCCAATCATTAGTTTTAATTATGACAAACAATAATTATTACTAATGCTTTAGTTTTGGTATACTTGGAAAGATATGTAAATGTAATTTGTACAAAAACATGTATATAGAGCTTAAAAGAGTTAATGTGTCAAATGAAGAAAATTAGAATTCATGAAGAAATTGATAATGATAGAGCTAGCATTGGATGAAGATCAAGATTTTGAATATCAAGGTTGAATAGTTTTAGGATTGTGTTTTTGGTATGCGAACTTGTCTTGATCTTTATCAATGGTTGAAGAGCTCACTTTTGCATGATCATTCCATACTGATTTGCCTTTAAGATTTTGGTTCAAGTTTTAGAGTTTAGTTGTTTTTGTTTATAGCATTTGCATATTATCAATTAGTTTAGAAAGTCATATTAGTATTTAATTTCATAATAAGGAGGAAATTGTGTTAATTTTCTTTAAACTATTCCTCTTAATGTGTCAAAGTAATTTGAAATTTTGTTTGAAGTTGTGTGAGTATGTTTGAATGTTTCTAGATCAAGTTTTGTGTGAAAAATGATTTTATAAGTTTAGGAAATCTTTTAAATGATTGTTTAATACTTTGGAAAGTTTTCAAGTGTTTAAATTTCTATAACCAAGTCATATTTTGTCTTTAAGTTTAATTACAATGCTCTGGTATCTAAAATCATTCTAGGAGTGAGTTAAAATGTATAATAATTTGTTTCTTGAAAGAAAAGAATATGTTTGAAATGGTTAAGAAATTTTTTAAAAGTTTTTTAAACGTTTTTAAGTTGTTTAAAGTGAAAACTGTCCATAAACAAGGCAAATTTTATGTTTGATAAATTGAAATAGTTTAGAAATTGAAACAACCTTGGACGAAAAGAACATGGTTGAAATGGTTAAGAAATTTTTTAAAATAATTTAAAAGGTTTGAAAGTTGTTTAAAGTGAAAATTGTCCATAATCAAGGTAAATTTTATGTTTGATAAATTGAAATAGTTTAAAAATTGAAACAACCTCAAGAATTGGATTTAAAACATGTGTGAAATGTTTTTGTAACAAAAGAAAATGTTTTGGTCGAGATTGGAAAGGTTTTGAATTGGTTTTAAATCAAAAATTCCAAAGTTTGCTTAAATTGGTTATAAACTAAGACAATTTTGTGTTTTTAATTTTAATTATAATGTCTTGGTATTCAAATTCACTTAGGGGAATAATTGAAACCTGTTGAAATTTGTTTAAATTAATTTAAAATTAATTTGGGCTATTGTAGATTGGATTGGTTTTTAGTTAATCACTTTTCTACAAATAAATAGGTTGACCAATTACATCATATGAGTTGATCAATGCATTTAATTTCAATCAATTAGTTGGCCAATATAAAAGACTAATTGACTATTCATTGGTTGACCAATGCCTTTGAATAGTCAATTGGTTACTCTGATTATCTAACGGCTAGTCGAAAACTTTCAGTTTTCAACTGATTTTTGTATCTCTAATGGCTATAAAGCATTTCTCACGGCCATTTGGACTCAAGAACTCTATAAATAAGATGCCTATAGGGTTTTGATGAATCTTTATGCAAGGTTAAGAGAGATTTAAGCATATAAAGTGATCTAACTCCTTTTTCAATTGTTTTTTATTCTACTTTGTTCAATCTTCTTATTTCCAGTTTAATCTTGTTTTTTTGGCTTCAATCCAACAATTTCTAGTTTATTAAGCTTTCAAAAGGTTTTTTATTTATATTTTTTATTCTTGAAAGTATTAAAAATGTTTTTTTATTAAGCTTTAAATGAAACATCATTACAAGGTGTATTTTGTATGTTCAAAGGGATTTTTAATTTGGTTACTTAGTTATTGTTGTATAAGCCCCTCTTTACCTTGAAAAAAATTGCTTAAAGGTTCCTCTTCACCTTCCATAAAGAATGTCTTAGTTGCTTTAGTTATTAATAAATGTTGGGATTGATTTATATTATTTATATTATTAAATGAGCATAAGAGAATGTGTTGAGTATTGAATTTGCATTTATTGCATTTTAAGTGCCTCAAGTGATGTTTTGGATCAAGCAAATATTCGGGATTGAGTATGCTTGAGTCATGTTTGAAAGAATGATTATAGGCGATTAATTTTGGGAATAAATTATGTTGAAGTTGGTTTTTGATAAAGGGTTATTCTTGACTCACATCACAAAACCCAAAACCTTTTTATCATCTTATGTTTAAACGGGAATCTACTTGGATTTAATAAACACATAGCAAATGTTTAAACTAAAGAAGACATTGGATCAAGGCCAGTAACCCATTCTTATCACCCTTATTAACCGATCCTTTAAGTTCAAACATGAACTGTCCATCCATTATATGTTTCTGTCCATTAAACTATCTTCTACATGTATAAACTTTGACACTCGAAATACACCGGACATTAACAGTACTGCACACGTCTCTGACTGTGTTGCTGCGTTTCGATTTCAGTTTTTTTTAATGTTTAAAGAATTTATTTCAACAACTTGACTCTATATTTCCAACATTTGTTGTGTTTGTGTATCCAATAATAATTTTCAATATATTAAAGAAAACACAAACCAATATGCATCATCTATGTTTTACTCCTTTTTAGATTTCGTTTCATTTTTTCAAGTCATTCCCTCTTGCATTGTAGGCAAATTCAAATTTACATAATATTTCACTGTCTATGATAGAAGGAAGAAAAAAAACGAAGACAGAACTGATTTACATATATGATATATGTTAGAGCAGAGAGATAAGCACATAAACAAGCATACAAATTCACATAAATGCAGATAGCGAAGATAGGAATATCCAGCATATGTAAGAACATGCATATTTAATCTGGCTCTGATACCAATGTTAGAAAAAAATTAATACAGGATATAATCACATAGAGTATAACAACATGATCTCGATATATACATAAAATAAACAACAATCATGTACTTGGATTAAAGTAAAATTCTACCGATTAAAGAACTTGTAAATCTTTTCTTTTATAGAGAGTTTGTGTTTTGTTAACTTAATTGGATGAGACACATCTCATCATTTTGGAATTTAAATACTCAAAAGAATAACTACCTGAAGTAGTTATTTAAATGACCATAAAATCTCTCATGGGTGTATATGTCATTCATCGCAAGCTCTTAATGACCCCTTTTTATAAAGTGTAAATGCATACAATATTGGAAAGATCAAGTGAGCAAAAAGGAGCAAGTTTTAGAGAAAAAGTCATAAGCAAAATAGATTGAAATAACAACTCCATTTTAGATTTTGTAATTACTAATGTTGTGATGTAGGGTAGAAGATAGAAGTAAAAATAAGAGGAATAACGGTATCGTTATAACCTCAAAAATCGTTATTATGGTCCCTAAATAAGATAAAAGATCAATGGTCTTGTAAAATGGTGCCATTATGCTAGATATTACATGTTATTTTGATCCCTAAAAACTCAAGAGAAAGAAAAGATTTTAACATTAAATAGGAAGCAAACATTACAAGACCTTTTTCATTAAGGTCTTTTAACCCTAATAAGATTATAGGTATAAAAGGCTAGCAAGATATTGAGAAGAAAGAAGAAATTCAAGTTTTGAAGGTTTTAGAAAACTAAGGTGTGAAGATGAAGAAGAGAATTCATTGGGGTGTGCTTCAAGGAACAAAAGAGACTGGATTCCAAAGAGTGAAGAGTTTTGGAGAACAAGAAGAAATCATTATCATAAGCTTTCTAATTCTCTACTTTTAAACACTGTTTAGTTTTATTCATATCACTTTTGATTTAGTTACTTTTGTTATCTAGATAGAAATAATCAAGTTTTTTTTTTGTACAAGATTTTGAAATTTATGTTTAATATAATATAGTTGTTTTTAAGCAAATTATATATTTTTGCATTTTATGATTAGATTTTATAGTAGGGAAATAATTCAATTACGTTGATGTATTGTCTTCCAATAAGAAATGTTTGAGAAGATTCTTACTAGATAATATAACCCAGTTATATTATTCTTGATCTTCAGTTCTTTAAGTTATTCTAATCTGATTATTAGTTATTAGTTTAGTTTAATTTAAATTTAATATTTAACTTCACAAATTGTTAATTGTTCGATTAGTTAATAATTCAACAATTTAGACTAGTATTTGCTAAAAATTCTCATGAAAATAATACTCAACTCACTAATATACTATAATAATGATAGGTGCACCAGTTTGAAGCTGTGAGTTATAGAAATAGGTTATTTTAAAATTAAAACATCACACAACTAAGTTTTTAGTACCCTTGTCAAAGACTTGTTAATGTCACTAAGAGGAGTTAAAGTATTATTTTGTGTTTTTCAGCTTAATCAGCATATGCACTCAATTATTTTCCACTATCTGTAAGTAAATTATATATTATATGATTAAAAGCTCAACTTTTGACCTTGTGAAAGATGAACCTAAGGTTATAAGAGTAACTTTTCAAACACATAGCAAAAGATTTAAGCAAGAAAAGGAAATAGGAGTACAACAGTAGGATTTGGTAAACATGGCAGAAGAAATAGACCTCACTCTATATCAGATTATGACAAGCCATCTCCAAATGAGACACAATTAAGTATTGTGAGATGTCTAAATGAGGATCCTAGTACTCACATAGCTAACTTTCTAGAGATATGTAATACATTCAAAATTATTAGAGCTTCAGATGACACTATTAGATTAAGGTTGCTCCCATTCTCTTTGAGGGATCGAATAAAACAGTGGTTAAGGTCCCTACCACTTGGTGTAATTGACACTTAAGATAGCCTAGTAAAGATTTCTTTTATTAAAGTATTTTCCACTTGCTAAGATCATCAAGTTAAGATATGATATTTTTGTATTTGTATAGTTGGATACTGAAACTTTATATGAGATGCTAAAGAGATATACAATTTTTTTTAGAAGATGCCTATATCATAGATTACTCACCTGGTTACAAGTGAAGACATTCTACAGTAGGCTTAACAATGCTACAAAACAAATGATAAATGCAACAACTATAGGACCATTAAATAACAACACTCTTAAGGATGCCCAAGAATTGATTGAAAAGTTAGTAATGAATAATTACCCAACACAGTCTTTTAGAAGTAGACCAATAAAAGCAACAAGAATTCATTAAGTAAGATGAACTATTTGCACTAATAGCTCTACTGGAACTTATGAACAAGAAAATAAATAACTTAAATGTTTCAATTGATGTATTGTGATTGGTGTAGGGAGAACCATAAAAGTTAAGAATGTCAAATGAGAAACACCTTTTCCAAGTCAGAGTAAGTAGACTACATGGGACATGTTTTAAAAGCTGACAACCCTTACAATAGTATATGCAATCCAAGATGGAGGCAATATCCCAACTTTTTATGGAATGATCAAACTAACACAAGATAGCCTCCTCCAAGATACCATTAACAGCACAATAGCCTCCTCCAAGATACCATCAATAGCGTAGCTTAAAAGAGTTAATGATGAAATTCATTTATACATTTGAAGCTTGCTTTCAAAGTCTAGAGACATCTTAACATAATCAGGAAACTCAATCTACAACTTAAAAAATCAAATTGGATATCTTATCAAGCTAATCACTGAGACATATCAAGAAAGCTTACTAAACAACATTGAGGTTAATCAAAGAGAGCATGTTAAGGAAGTGACATTGAGGAGTTGAAAGGAGATGAATGATGAACCTAAGGAGAAAAATCCACCAATTGTTGATAAAGAGTCAACAAATAAAGAAATTAAGAAGTATGATAATGATGAGAAGAAGTGTTCGCCACCAGTTGTTTATAAAGAGTCAATAAATAAAGCAATTAAAAAGTATGACAATGGTGAGAAAAAGTGTTTCGTGAAAGAGTTCAAGCCAATATGTCCCTATCATAAGCCTTAAAGCAAGAGCGTATGGATGCATAATAAAGTAAATTTATTGAACTCTTTAAACAACTGCATTTTAACCTATCATTTGTTAAGGCTATATCTTAAATTCCTAAGTATGTGAAGTTTTTAAAGGACATCCTAACGAAAAAAAAGAAGAATTCAGAAGAGCTATCAAATGTCACATTGAGTGAGAATTGCTCCACCATTCTTTAAAACAAGCTACTAAAGAAAATCAAAGATCCATTAATTGGTAGTTTAAACAATTGCTAGGGCTTTAGTTGACATAAGGGTTATTATAAACCTAATGCCCCATAAAATGTTTAAGAAATTAGGTTTAGGGGAATTGAGAACAATGCATATGAACATTCAGTTAGCTAATATGTTGGTAAAATATCCTAAAAGCATTAGAAAAGACATGTTAATTAAGGTTGATAAGTTTATTTTTTAGTAGACATTGTAATTTTAAACATGGATAAGGATATAGATATAACTTTAATCTTAGGACAACCTTTTTTTAGCAATCTTTAAATTTATAACATATTGAATGAGGTAAAGTTAATATCAAGGGTAGAGAGTACAGAGGTAATGTATAAAATTTATGAAACCATAAAATATATCCTTACTATTTTATATATTTTGTGTATGCTATAATATCTTTATGTATATAGGATTTTATAAGTTAAGATCCATTGAAATCATATTTAGATTAAGGAGATAAAATTAAACAAGGAAGTCCCTAAGTAGATGCAAAAGTAGAGTGCATCAAAGCAAGTGAGTGAGCAATGCAAGAACAAAGTTCAAAGAAATTGATAAAAGCACTGAAGGAATGTTGAAACACTCAACTAGAGAGCCATTCACACTAGAATTAAAGAAACTTCTAGAACACTTGGAGTTTACATTCCTATATGAGAATTCTAGGCTTCTAGTGATCATAGCTACCGATTTGATTAAGGAGAACAAGGAGAAGGTATTATGAATTTTAGAAGAAAAAACTAGTTGTACAGTTAAAAAGGACACATAAAATTAATATAAAGGAAGTTGTGAAGGTTGAGGTATTTAAAACCTTGGACGTATGAGTTATTTACCCTATTTATAATAGTTCTTAGGTAAGTTTTATATACTTTTTTTTCGAAAAAGGGAGGCATGATGGTAGTATTTAACAAAAGTAACTGGTTTATCCCAGTGAGCACCATCATTAGATGGAGAGTGTGTATAGATCATTAGAGATTAAATGATGCAAAGGACCACTTTCTATTGCCTTTCATCAATTAGATACTTGAATAAATTTTAGGCCATATATACTATTGGTTCTTAGATAAGTCGTCGAGTAACTTTCAAATTCTTATAACATTTTAAAATTAGGAGAAGACAGCATTTACATGTTTGTATAGTATATTTGCCTATAGAAAAATGCCTTTTGGATTATACAATGTATTGGCTACCTTCTAAAAATATATGATAACCATTTTTTATGACAAGATAGAGGATATAATGGAGGTATTTATGAATGATTTTTTAATCTTTGGTGATTCTTTTGATGCATACTTCTATAATTAAGTAAAAAGTATTAAATCATTGTAAAAAAAGTTAGTCTTAAATTGGGAAAAATGTCATTTTATGGTAACAAGAGGTCACAGTCTTAACACAAAAAATTTCTTATAATAGGATAAGGTGGCTAAGATAGAGGTAACTGAAAAATTATCATACCTTTCTATGTTAAAGCAATTAGGAACTTTCTTAGACATAATAGATTTATCATCAAGTTCTTAAGGACTTCTCTAAGATTGTTTAGCCTTTAACTAAACTACTGAAAAAGATGTCCCGTTTTCATTTCTTTTATGAATGTTTAAGTGCATTTGATATTTTAAAAGAGAAATTAACTAATTTCCTAATTATAGTAACCCCATATTAGAATCTTCCTTTTGATCTAATGTGTAATGCGAGTGACTATACAATGGAAGTAGTGCTTAGACAAAGAAAAGATAAGTATTTCTAACCTATTTATTATGTTAGTAAAACTTTGAATCATTCACACAAAAAACTATGTAATAATAGAGAAATAATTGTTAGCAATAGTATATGTTTTTTATAAGTTTCAATCCTATCTGATTTTTTTTTTCTGAAGTTATTGTTTATCCAAATCACTCGGCTTTAAGATATTTAATCTGTAAGATTTAACACCAACTAAAAGGTTATCTAGATTTTATTTATGTATGAATTTGACATTGAGATTAAAGATAAAAAGGGAATTGAGAACCTAGTAGCAGATCATCTGTCTCATCTTGAAAATTCTCATTTAAAGGGTATATTAGAGGAAGAGAATAGTAACTCCTTTCTAATAAGTGTTTATATGCATCAGATACACTAGTAAATAAAGTGTTTTAGTTTGTAAATATTGCGAATTATTTGGTTACCGGAGTCATATTTAAGGGTTTATCGTATTAGTAAAAGAAGTTCTTTTATGATATTTGATATTACTTTTGGGAAGGCCCATTTTTGTTTAAAATTTATGCAGACTATTTGATAGAAAGATGCATTCCATATCGGGAAGCTAAAGCCATTTTAGAGAACTAACATTCCCATCATGTAGGAGGTCATTTTAGAGCCAATAGAACTGTTTACAGGGTCCTTAAATCTAGTTTTTACTAGCTCACTCTTTTCTAAGATACCCACATGTATTGTTACATTTTATGGCAAGTGAGAATGAGCAATGAATGTCTCTCACCAAGATAAAATACCTCAAAATACTTTTGTTGTGTGTGAAATATTACGGGAATTTTCCTAATTTTTATGGTAATAAATACATCTTACTAATTATAGAATACTTTTTTAAATAGATTGAAGTATAAACTTTACCTACTAATGATGCTAAGGTAGTTGTTAAATTCCTTAATAAGTTGGTTTTGTAATTCAATACACTTAGAGCCATAATAAGTTATAGGGGAACACACTTTTGTAATACACAACTTGAAAAGACTCTTAAGCGATATGGTGCTATACATAGAATTGCTACTCCTTACCATTATTAAACTAGTGATCAAGTAGAAGTAACTAATAAAGAATTAAAAATATGTTGGAGAAGATAATAGAACACTATTGAAATTATTAGACTGATAGGTTAGATGATACTCTTTAGACCCATATGATAATTGATTATGTCATTTACCTATTGAAATTTAACATAAAACTTATTAGCTGATTAAATATCTTAATTTGGATTCTACCCTTATTAGTAAAAAATGAAAACTCCAATTAAATGAATTTAGTGAATGGAAACTGATGGAAGATGATAGTATTATGATTTAAAAGGATCAAACAAAGAAATGGCATAATAGTTACATATGTAGTAAAAATGAGTTTCAAGAGGGCGATCAAGTGTTATTTTATAGTTCTTACTTGCATCTAATCCATGTTAAGCATAAGTCTAGATGGTTTGACCATTTATAATGAAACAAGTCTTCCCATATGAAGCAATTGAGATCATACATCCTGAAATGAAACGTTCAAAGTCAATGGTCAGTGCTTGAAGTTATATGAAAGAGGCACGATTTTAAAAGGGGATAAAGAAATGCTCACTTTTCAAACCATAACCTTATAAACTCAACATAACTTAAGAATAAGTCCAGTTAAACGATATTTAAGAATCACTTGTTAAGAGGCAGCCTAGTGTAACTTTCTTTTCGTATCACTTTAGTTATTTTCATTTGATAGTTTTTAATTAAAATTTTTATTTTTCATTATCTCTCCTCTTTATATACATTTCCATACATCTATCTCAAGATATGAAGGGCATAGGAGATAAAACTAATTCATGGAACATTTGGCTATTTAGTGGAAGTTAAATTAGAAGGCAAATAGCAGACCAAAATGGCGTCATTATGAATTTTTGGAGAGCGATGTTGTGGTCATAAGTGAAAATAGTAGAAAAATGGCTCCAAGGAACAATGTTGTTTATCACAAGTACAAATCCATTATAGTACATTTTCATAATAAAAACATAATGGCAGGACAAAACGAAACCATTATGGTCTATCCAAGTGTCGTTGAGATCCCATACGTAGCATCTCTCTCCCTTGTTTAAAGAACAACATCATTTTGCTTAAGTGCCTGTTTGGATGGGCTTATACCAGTAGAGCTTTTGTTAGTAGAACTTTTTTTTTATAAATCTTTTCTGAGAAGAGCTTTTCTAAAAAGACAATTGACAGTTTGACTGTCATTTAAAAAAGAATTTTTTTGAAAGAGCTTCATAGAGTAAATTGTTTGGCAATATAAAAATAAATGTACTTTTAATTTTAACTATATTTTATTTTGTAATAAAAATTATTTATGCATATAAATATTATTTAAGTATATTAAAAAATATGAAAAGCACAATATATTAATTATTATATAATTTTAAACCATATGAAACATAAATGAAATTATATATAATCAAATCTTTTATATGGATTATAACATAAGTAAATTTAATATAACAATAAATATTAAACATATAAAAATAGCCAAATAATATTATATAAAATTAAATTTAAAAATAATTTAGTTAAAATCATAAATATAAATCTTAAAATAATTTAGTTAAAATAATTTGATATGTTAAATGCAT
>JAOXYD010058660.1:0-26719 GCA_028565735.1 Pinacopodium congolense
TTGAATTAGAATTCCTCATAAATGTCATGAATTAAGGACTAATGCTTAGGATTAGCTATCCTACGTGTAATTCTTAGGGGAGAAACAAGGGGCTGCAGCACATCCTAAAGATATGAAACTACGTGCTGCTCACTGTTCACCAACCCATTGGAAAAGAATCGATTGGTTGTGTGCGCTAAGTTGCAGAGTTTGGATAAGCCATCTCTTCAAAAATAACGGCAACTTTGACAACAAACGTTGTTTCATTAGTTTTTTTTTTTTTCCCGTACCAAGAAAACTGTGATAACAGTATATTATTATGCTCGAGTGCGACATGTCGTTGATACATCGTACTCTAGCATCTCTACCACCATTTCACATAATATAATAGGTAATAACCATGGTTCTCATTGCTTAAAATCTTTTTATAAGCATTTCCTTTCTTGAAATGCGTTCGTAATATGAAAAATTAAATGTTTTATTCATGAAATATAAACTCTATTGTTTATAATGTAAAAAATTTCAATTTAATTTATTAAATTATAATAATATCATCAAATAACTTTAAACTTGCAATTTGTATTTCCAAAAAATCTCAATTTTTAATTTTAATATATTGTTTCACTATGAATGTCTTATTATAATATACAAATTTAGGATTTATTAAATAAAAATATGAGCATATCTAATTACATCATAAATTTAGAATTTATTAAATGAACAATGAAATTTTTTCTATTATAAAATATCCTAATTTTACAAGTTTTTAATCAGCTTTCATACGCAACTAATTTTATGTAAATTAACTTTTTCATGACGCAAATTCATCTAAGCCCTTTTCATAGACACTATAGGTAGGGCTTAATCTAATTTTTGAAACTATATTTTCCTTTGGCAAGTTACCCATATTAGTTATTCCGCTCTTCACCTACTTTGCTTCACTGGACTCTTAAGTTGTTGGTTTTGATTCTAAACTTAATCCAAATATTCATCATACTTGTCTAATAACCTGTGTGATAAGTATATAACAATAGCACATTGTCATATATTTGTTAAGAATATAAAATATCTCGATTAACAAATCGATTATTGGATCTATGTATCTTGGAATATATATTATATGTTATATCTTATGCCAAATCTCGCATTTTTAATTTTCTTTTATCTCATTTATTTTATTATTTTATGACTATATTTAATTTCTCTATTAAAGAGGTAATGGTTATCTTTGAATACTTTTCATGTGATTTAGTAATTAAAATAAATGTCCTTCATCTATTCTCAATTCTCTTTTAAATCCAATTAATTTGCATTCCTATAATCATTCTACAAGATCTTATCTTGCATGATTTTTTAGGCCATGTTTACTTGGACTTTGGTTTTTAGTTTTGATTTCCTATTTTTCTAAACATAAAAATCGAAAAAAAAAATTACAACAACCAATACAAAAATACAACAACTACAACAAAAAATCACAACATACAACTCAACTAAACATTTAGTAATAATCTAAAATAACAAACCTTAAATTCAATTCTCAAGAATTAAATAAGAATCATAAAGGTATATGATGAAGTTCCTTTTAATCAGTAGGATCTCACATAAAGTAAAATGAGATCTTAAAAGTTACATTAATCTATTCTGTGGTCAATTTGGTCATATAATACGAGCCATATGTTATGGTATTTACCTACTTCATTTAATTTAAATATCTTTCATTCAAAAAATGCAATATAAATAATAGTTAAAATATACTAAATGTTTAACTTAAATTCATTTATCTACTGTAAAATTTCAGAACTCACATTCAATGCCTTAAGAAAGATATAGTGATAATCCAATTTTCTTATAATTGAATCTTCAACATTTTTAGTTTAATTTTCACTCTCAATTATCACACACAAAATAAACTTTAAATTTACCTTATTTCTACTTATCACAAATACTAGAGGTAATTATCTGTGTGAGAAAGTCAATTCGAGTGAGAAAGTCAATCTCTAATCTGTTTCATATACTTTTGATTCATTCATAAAAACATATTTATGCAAAACAAGGATATTTTTTAATCAAGTGTGACACAATGTACAATCTCTATTATACATTCAAATATAACATTGCAATAAGTGAATATACATAGAGAAATATATATTATTAAATTTCAACATCTACGTATTCTTAGTGATTTTAAATACCTAATATATGTATTTAAGGAAATTTGGATAAAATATTTCATAATCAAGAAGACTTTGGAAAAGGCTTTAAAAAATTATTTTCATACACTAAAATATTTTGAGAAACTTTTTAAGTGTGTTGAGTTAAATCTTTATGAAAAAAAAAAGGTTTTGAGTTATATGGAAAAAATTAGAAAATTGTTTGAAAAGGTTTTTTATATCTTCTGAAACGGTTTAAAAAACCTTATAGAATATGGAAAACTAATTTGTAGAAACATTGGATAACTAATGTTGGTGATTAGTTGATCGATGTTGAGTTTTTATGAACGCTAGTTGACCAATTTAGGGGAGTGATTAGTCAGTAGTTTTTGAAACAAGTTTGGGTTATTTTTCTGGACGATACCTGAAGGGGTTAGGAAAACACCGACGTTGTATTGGACTGATCGGTCAAAGAAGTTCAGTGGTCGATCAATGCATGTTGGAATTGGTAGAGTAGTTAACCAATGCACCCCAGTGATCGATCATTGGATTTGTCAATGGAGAGCAATAGTTAGTTTTTTTGTGTCTAACATTTTTTTAACCTATAATAACGATTAAAATACATTTCTAATATCTTTTTTAGCTTGGTAATGGTATAAATGCTTGTTTAAAAGGTTGATGGAGAGGTTAATGAGTTTTGAGATAAACTGGTCAAAATATTTGTAAATTGAAATGAGTTTTTAAGGTTATATGAGCCTAAGAGAAAGTTTGATGTTTTAAGATTTCATTTGATTGGATTTATTATGATATTAAGCCCTTGAGTATTTGGTTGATCAAGTAAGAAATTTAGGCCTAATGTTTTTGTTACGAGGGATAGAGTTTTAAGTTTATTTTCAAGGGTTATTTTTCATCTTATAAACGTATTGATCTTGTGGTTGCTCTTAACCTAATTAAAAAAGATTATAGGAATTTTTCATCATCTGAAAGAAGATTAATTCTTTATTAAAATATTCAAGTATGACTTGATCAGTAAACATAAATAAAGAATTATTGCCGAACTAATATCAAAATTAATTTGAGTATCTTTTCCTCTCTTAACTCTTTATATAATCATTGATTAATTAATTATTCTTATTTTATTATATTTCATTATGTACTATAATTTAAATTACAATGAACTATATTAGTGTCATTATCATCATTACAATGAATTGTAGTTAAGAACATTATTGAGCAAGTTAGTAAAATTGAATTTTAAATTAAATTTTTTAAAAAAATACCTAATTCATTCTTCCTCTTAAATGTTTAAAAGCTAGCAATTTATCTCATAAACTTTATTTCATACATTTTTATATAATAAATAGTATATTTAATTGATTATGACATAAATATATAACTAACCAATTGGATTAGTTTTAAGGATAAGCTAAGACTTTATACAATGCCATTAGTGAAAAAAAATTGAGACCAAACACTTGAAGAAGAAGGGGAAGAAGAAGAAGACCACCCGAAAATGAGGAAACCTTATGCAGAGAAAAAAGGGATTGCAGCACATCCAAAGCATATGAAACTACGTGCTGCTCATCCATTGGAAAAGAATCGATTGGTTGTGTGCCGAGTTTGAGTGGTTTCGTTCAATTTTTATTTTTATTTTTATATTACTGTATTGTTTTTTTAATTTGTTTAATATTATTTATTTCTGTATTTAAAAATTTTAAAATTAAAATTAAAAAAATAAAAATCGAAAAATAGTATAAAATTGAAAAAATAGTATACTAATACAATATAAAAACAGATAAAAATAGTATAAAATCAAAAAATCTCAATTTTTAATTCTAATATATTGTTTCACTATGAATGTCTTATTATAATTTACAAATTTAGGATTTAAAAAATAAAAATATGAACATATCTAATTATAACATAAATTTATAATTTTTTAATTAAAAAATGAAATTTAGTGTCTTAAATGAATTTTTTTATAAAAAAATTGAAGGAATATGTTCATTTTTTTTACCTATAAAATAACTTAATTTATAAGTTTTTAACCACCTTTCACACGCAAATAATTTTATGTAAATTAACTTTTGCGTGACTCAAATTCATCTTAGCCCTTTTCATAGACACTATAGGTAGGGCTTAATCTAATTTTTGAAACTTTATTTTCCTTTTTGACAAGTTACCTCTATCACTATTCAGCTCTTCACCTGCTCTGCTTCACTGGGCTCTCAAGTTGTTGGCTTTGATTATAAACTTAAGCAATTTTTAATCCTTTTAAGATACTTGAGTTAACTTATCCATTATTTTAAGGTTTCCTAAAAAGTTGAGAATCAAACTTATTATTTCTGGTCTCTATCAACCTTACCTTCGCTTATTGAATATAGGTAAAAACTGATTTAGGTTTGAGTCAGTCAATAAACCGGCGATGACACTACCTTTACTTAGAATTTCGAAGGATTTGACCATGAATATTAATTTTATATAAGTGATTTCTTTTTTTTTCCCCATTCTAATATGATGATATTATTCAAAATTTAAAATTTTTAAACATTTTCATTGAGAAAAATAAACAAAACAAACATAAAAGGTACATAACAAATGATTCTTTCATTTTTTTATTTTTAATTCAATAATTTATTTACTATGGAATGAACACATGGCTGCTGAACACCGACAAGTCTGGAATGAACACATCACTTGCGTTAGTCATGCCATTTTCTTAGTTTGGGTTTTAATTTTAATTTTATTTTTTTATTTTTAATATAAAAATCGAAAAAATATTAATATAATATAAAAATTTTTAAAAATATAAAAATTAGTACAAAAATATAAAAATTATAACAAAAATCACAACCCACAACTCACAACCCTCAACTCAATTAATCCGTTACTTTTGATTCAATACATCTTATCAAAATATAATATTATTAATTTATTTTATAATATGTGCACTGGAAAATAAATCAATAACCAATAATTGATAGTGTTAGTTCATTGGTTGACATATAGAATGTGTTTTGAAAAGTCCGACCGGCCTAGGTGGAGCTTGTCCCGGCAAGTTCAACTTTCTAGTCTTATTTCTATGCTAAAAATGCTAACAATTGAGAAAAAATAATTAATTCGTAATCACAATCTAATTTGAGGCATAATCATGCAGCAACGTTTTGTTCTTTTTTTCTCTCTTTATATTGTGTGTGTATATGTCTGTATATATATATATATATATATATCTTCAATTATTGCTATTCAAATACACATAAAACAAAATAGAATTGTAGTTGCTAGTTAAATCCTTGATTATACATATTAGATAAATATCAAGTTTATACAATGATTTGCTAATATTATTGTGAAAAAATTAATGATCAGGTCAAAAACAAATTTGATTAAAAATTAATAGTGTGTTTTAAAAATTATTTCTTTTATCATCATTCTTTAAAGGTATTTGCTTTATATTTAATTAATTAATTCTTTATATAAAATTATATTCATTACACATATTACAACTAACCTAAAATTCAATTACTTATCATTTGATGCATAATTTTTTTATATAATTTAGGAAAATTTACATTGCCAAATTTAAGATTTGTAATACATAAAAATGTTTCTAAAATGGAAACTTAAGTAAATAAATCAATTGTGATATATATATAGGATACCTGATTAATTAAATAAAGACACGGAAAGTGATTTATAAGAAAATGCTAAAAGTTTTTAAATTAAATTAAGAATACAAGAAATTTAAAATGATATAAAAATAATACATCTCTTAAGATTAAAATAATTATATATGTATAATTAAATTAATCTAAAGCATAGAAGTTAAGAATCATATAAAATGTATTTAAAATATAAAAATATCTTTTATCATTGTTTAGTTTCTTTCTACTCAATAATATCTCTGACTAAGGAATAGATTTCTTAAATAAAATATTAAGTTAAACATCATTAGACCCACAAACTATTACTTATGTAGATGTGAATGGTTTGATTTTAAGCATAATCACAAAGATTATATTTACCATGATCATTATATATGCACTTAGAATAATAATCCCATATTTGTATTATTACTTGTGATTCTATCAGCTAAAGAATTCAAGAAAAAACTTGTTTCTTCTTTTTGCAAAAATCTTTAATTGTCTTGACAATAAAAACATTATCAACTTTTTGAATTTAGAGTCTTATATATTTAAATTCAAAATGTTAACTACATTTGGTAATTACTATATGATAAATGACTATAAAATCTCTCATGGATGTATGTGTATCATTCATCATCTCTTATTCACATATAATGGGTTTTAATCTAATTGAAACTTTATAGTTCTCATACTTATTCAATAATCAATGTGACCAGTATATGACGAAAGTACATTGTCATATATCTGTTAATAGTATATGATATCTCGATTCACAAATTAAACTTTAAACTTATGTGTCATTGAGTAGATATTATATGCTATACCTTAAGCTATGTCTCCCATTTTCAATTTTCTTTAATCTCATGTGTTATATTATATCATGACTATACTTAATTTCGTTACTAGAAAACAATGATCATCTTTAATTATTTTTCATGCTGGTCAATAATCAAAATAAATAACTTTCCTCTATTTTTAATTCTCTTTTAAATCTAATTTAATTTGTTTTTTTAGAATTATTCTACAAGATCATATCTTGTATAATATTTTAATAATAATCTAAAGTAGCAATTATTAAATTCAATCATAAAAAATTAGACAAGAATCATAATAGTATATGATGAGATTCCTCTTAATTTCTAGGATCTTACACAATGTAAGATCAGATCTTGAAATTTATATTAATTTATTTTATAGTCATTTTGCGCACAATGTACAAGTCATGTATTACAATATTTACCTATTTCATTGAACTTTAATATTTTCCATTTAAGTAATACAATACAGATAATAGTTCAAACATACTGAATGTTTAACTTAAATCTAACAACTTAAGACAAATATTGTGATAATTCAATTTTATTATAATTTAATCTTCAGCATTTCAGGTTAAGTTTCTTACTCTCAGTTATCATTCAGATAATAAACTTTAAACCTACCTCATTTTTAGTGATCACAAACAATAGAGACGATTATTCATGTGAGAAGGTCAAATTTTAATCGGTCTCATATATTTTTTATTTACACAAAATATATTTATGCAAAACAAATATATTTCTGAATTAAGTATAACATAATATATAATCTCCATTATATATTTACATTCAAATATGAGATTACAATAAGTGAATATATATAGAGAAATGTTTATCATTACATTTCAATATCTATGTAATCCTAATGACTTTATGTGTCTAATATATGCATCTCTAAAATTGGTTTTATCATTGCATCTGCCGCTATATCTTATATAGATATATATTTCATGTACATTGATATATACTTTATGTTCACTTAATGCAACTATATATTTCACATAATTGCACTTAGTAATTATATTCTTCAATTTACAATGAAACTTAAGATATTTAGTACAAGGGATTACTACTTGACTATCATAGTTGATAGTTGCTGAATTAATTTCACTTTTATTGACCTCTAAATGAACTAAAAATTGATGAAATTATACAGCTTCTTGTACGGCAACAGAGAATACTATGAATTCAACTTCTATATATAACTAACCAATTGGATTATTTTTAAGGGATAAACGAAGGCCCTATACAATGCCATTAGTAGAAAACAAATAGAAACCAAACACTAGAAGAAGAAGAAGAAGAAGAAGAAGAAGAAGACGACTCGAAAATGAGGAAAGCTCATGCAGAGAAACAAGGGGCTCCAGCACAACCGAAAGATATGAAACTACGTGCTGCTCACTGCTCACCAACCCATTGGAAAAGAATCGATTGGCTGTAAGAGTTTGGATAAGCCATTTCTTGGGGAATAACGGCAACTTGACAACAATACGTTATGTTTTATTATTTTTTTTGTTCGTACCAAGAAAACTTGGACAATCGTAGATCATGCTTGAGTGCAATTTAGCATCTATACACTATACTACCATTTCACATAATATAATAGGTAATATCCAATAGCTCAGAATCTTTTTATAAACATTTCATTTCTTACAATGTGTTCGTAACATGAAAATTTGTAAGTTCTAGGCATGAATTATAAACTCTATTGTTTATAATGTAAAAATTTTCAATTTAATTTATTAAATTATAATCATATCATCAAATAACTTTAAACTGGTATTTTGTATTTCCAAAAAATCTCAATTTTTAATTCTAATATATTGTTTCACTATGAATGTCTTATTATAATTTACAAATTTAGGATTTAAAAAATAAAAATATGAACATATCTAATTATAACATAAATTTATAATTTTTTAATTAAAAAATGAAATTTAGTGTCTTAAATGAATTTTTTTATAAAAAAATTGAAGGAATATGTTCATTTTTTTTACCTATAAAATAACTTAATTTATAAGTTTTTAACCACCTTTCACACGCAAATAATTTTATGTAAATTAACTTTTGCGTGACTCAAATTCATCTTAGCCCTTTTCATAGACACTATAGGTAGGGCTTAATCTAATTTTTGAAACTTTATTTTCCTTTTTGACAAGTTACCTCTATCACTATTCAGCTCTTCACCTGCTCTGCTTCACTGGGCTCTCAAGTTGTTGGCTTTGATTATAAACTTAAGCAATTTTTAATCCTTTTAAGATACTTGAGTTAACTTATCCATTATTTTAAGGTTTCCTAAAAAGTTGAGAATCAAACTTATTATTTCTGGTCTCTATCAACCTTACCTTCGCTTATTGAATATAGGTAAAAACTGATTTAGGTTTGAGTCAGTCAATAAACCGGCGATGACACTACCTTTACTTAGAATTTCGAAGGATTTGACCATGAATATTAATTTTATATAAGTGATTTCTTTTTTTTTCCCCATTCTAATATGATGATATTATTCAAAATTTAAAATTTTTAAACATTTTCATTGAGAAAAATAAACAAAACAAACATAAAAGGTACATAACAAATGATTCTTTCATTTTTTTATTTTTAATTCAATAATTTATTTACTATGGAATGAACACATGGCTGCTGAACACCGACAAGTCTGGAATGAACACATCACTTGCGTTAGTCATGCCATTTTCTTAGTTTGGGTTTTAATTTTAATTTTATTTTTTTATTTTTAATATAAAAATCGAAAAAATATTAATATAATATAAAAATTTTTAAAAATATAAAAATTAGTACAAAAATATAAAAATTATAACAAAAATCACAACCCACAACTCACAACCCTCAACTCAATTAATCCGTTACTTTTGATTCAATACATCTTATCAAAATATAATATTATTAATTTATTTTATAATATGTGCACTGGAAAATAAATCAATAACCAATAATTGATAGTGTTAGTTCATTGGTTGACATATAGAATGTGTTTTGAAAAGTCCGACCGGCCTAGGTGGAGCTTGTCCCGGCAAGTTCAACTTTCTAGTCTTATTTCTATGCTAAAAATGCTAACAATTGAGAAAAAATAATTAATTCGTAATCACAATCTAATTTGAGGCATAATCATGCAGCAACGTTTTGTTCTTTTTTTCTCTCTTTATATTGTGTGTGTATATGTCTGTATATATATATATATATATATATCTTCAATTATTGCTATTCAAATACACATAAAACAAAATAGAATTGTAGTTGCTAGTTAAATCCTTGATTATACATATTAGATAAATATCAAGTTTATACAATGATTTGCTAATATTATTGTGAAAAAATTAATGATCAGGTCAAAAACAAATTTGATTAAAAATTAATAGTGTGTTTTAAAAATTATTTCTTTTATCATCATTCTTTAAAGGTATTTGCTTTATATTTAATTAATTATTTATTTATATAAAATTATATTCATTACACATATTACAACTAACTTCAAATTCAATTACTTTCTTTTGATACATAATTTTTATTTTTTGTACCGTTTACCAAAAATTACATTGCCTAATTTAAGATTTGTAATACATAAAAAGGTTTCTAAAATGGAAACTTAAGTAAATAAATCAATTGCGATAGACTTGGTCAATTCAATAAAGACACGAAATTGATTTATAAGAAAATGTAAATTTTTTTTAAATTAAATTAAGAATGCAAGAAATTAAAATGATATAAAAATAATATACATCTCTTAAGTTTTAAAAAATATATTTATATATAATTATATTAATCTAAAGTATGACAAGTAAGAATCACTTAAAATGTATTTAAAATATGAAAATATCTTTTATCATTGTCCAATTTCTTTCTACTCAATAATAACTCTTATTGAGGTATAGATTTCTTAAATAAAGTATAAAGTTAAACGTCATTAAACCCACAAACTATTCCTTATGTAGATATGAATTGATAGATTTTAAACATAATAACAAAGATTATATATACCATGATCGTTAAATATGCAATAAGAATAATAATTACTTACTTGAATTATTACTTTTGATTCCATCAGTCAAAGGATTTGAATAAAAAAGTTTCTTCTTCTTACGGAGAATCTTTAATTGTCTAGACAATAAAAATATTATCACCCTTTTGAATTTAGAGTCTTATATATTTAAATTTAAAATATTATCTACTCTTGGTAGTTAATATATGATAAATGACCATAAAATCCCTCATGGATGTATGTATATCATTCAACATCTCTCATTCACACATAATAACTTTTAATATAATTAAAACTCTACAGTTCTCGTAACTGTCCAATAATATGAACAATATATAACGAAAGTACATTATCATATATCTGTTAGTAATATATGACATCTCGATTAACAAATCAATTTTTGAACCTATGTGTCTTTGAACATATATTGTATACTATACCCTAATTCATATCTCATATTTTCAATGTCCTTTAATCTCATTTGTTGTAATACGTCACGACGTATTCAATTTCTTTACTAGAGAAATGATGATCGTCTTTGAATATTTTTCATACAAGTCAATAATCAAAATAAATAACTTTCATCAGTTTTTAATTTTCTTTTAAATCCAATTTAATTTACTTTTCTATAATTATTTCATAGGATGATATCTTATATGATCTTTTTATAATAATCAAAAGTAACAAACTTTAAATTCAATCATTAAAAATTAGACAAGAATCATAAGAGTATATGATGAGGTTCTTCTTAACCTCTAAAATCTTACATAATATAAGATGAGACCTCAAAACTCATATTAATCCTTTTTATAGTCATTTTTATGTACAAGGTTCGAGTCATATATATTTACCTACTTCATTTAACTTTAATATTTTTCATTCAAGCAATATCATACAAATGATAGTTCAAACATAATGAATGTTTAAGTTAAGTCTAGCAACTTAAGACAAATATAAGGATAATTCAATTTTCTTATAATTTAATCTTCAACATTTTGAGTTAAGTTTTTCACTCTCAATTGTTATTCAGATAATAAACTTTAAAACTATCTCATCTGTAATGATCATAAACAATAGAGACGATTATCAATGTGAAGGGTCAATTTCTAATCAGTTTCATATATTTTTTATTTTTTATTTTTTACAATGTATATTTATACAAAATAAATATATTTCTGAATCAAGTGTGACACAATATATAATCTCCATCACATATTTACATTTAAATATGACATTACAATAAGTAAATATAAACAGATAAATGTTTATCATTACATTTCAATATCTAAGTAATCGTAGTGACTTTATATATCTAATGTATGCATCTCAAAGAATTAGTTTTATCATTAGATCTACCACTATATCTTATATAAATATATAATTCATATTCATTAATAAATACTTTATGTTCACTTAATATAACTATATCTTTCACATTATTGCACTTGGTAATTATATTCTTAGTTTTATAATGAAACTTAGGATATTTAGTACAAGCAATCACTACTTGACTATCATAGTCGATAGTTATTGAATTAACTTCACTTTTATTGACCTTTAAATGAACTAAAAATTGATGAAACTATACATCTTCTTGTACAGCAAAAGAGAACACTATGAATTCAACTTCCAAATATAAATAAGGGCTGTTCAAGATTTTTTCTTTATTTTGGTTTTGATTTTTTAAATATGAAAATAAAAAATATTATAGAAATTGAAAAAATAATATATTAATACAGTATAAAAACTGAAAAATAACACAAAAATAAAAAAATATACAAAACTTAATACAAAAATAAAAAAACACAACCAAAAGTTAAATCAAACAACGTTAACCAATTGGATTATTTTTAAGGGATAAACGAAGGCTCTATACAATGCCATTAGTAGATAACAAATAGAAACCAAACACTAGAAGAAGAAGAAGAAGAAGAAGAAGACGACGACGACTCGAAAATGAGGAAAGCTCATGCAGAGAAACAAGGGGCTCCAGCACATCCGAAAGATACGAAACTACGTGCTGCTAACTACTCACCAACCCATTGGAAAATAATCGATTGGTTGTGTGCGCCAATTGCAGAGTTTAGATAAGCCATTTCTTGGGGAATAACGGCAACTTGACAACAATAAGTTTTGTTTCATTAGTTTTTTTGTCCGTACCAACAAAACTTGGATAACCGTAGATCATGCTTGAGTGCGACATGTCGTTGATACGTTGCACCTTAGCATAATAGCATCTATACTACCATTTCACGTAATATAATAGGTAATAACCAAATTCTACACGGTTCCCATTGCTCAGAATCTTTGTATAAACATTTCATTTCTTACAATGTGTTCGTAACATGAAATTTTGTAAGTCCTAAACATGAATTATAAACTCTATTGTTTATAATGTAAAAATTTTCAATTTAATTTATTAAAGTATAATAATATCATCAAATAACTTTAAACTTGTAATTTGTATTTGCAAAAAATCTCAATTTTTCATTATAATATATTTTTTCACTATGAATGTCTAATTATAATTTAAAATTTTAGGATTTATTAAATAAAAATATGAACATATCTAATTATATAACAAATTTACAATTTATTAAATGAAATTTAGAGTTTAAAATTATTTTTAATAAAAATTGGAGACATATATTTATTTTTATTATAAAATAACTTAATTTATAAGTTCTTAACTACCTTTCACTCGCAAATAATTTTATATAAATTAACTTTTTCGTGCAGTTCAAATTCATCTTAGCCCTTTTTATAGACATTATACATAAGGTTTAGTATAATTTTTAAAAAGAAAAAATTAAATGACCGATCAATTATAATTTTTTATAATTGTTAATTATTAAAATATATAATAATAATATAATATTTATTATTATTATTATTATTGTAAGATCTGTCACAACTAATCATGTATTACTCCTCGCGTACTTGGATCCTTTTTTAAACTGTATTTTCCTTGGACAGGTTACCTAATGGCTCGTTTGGTATCATTTGAGCTTTTGGTTTTAGTTTATAACATAAAAATGGATAAAAATAATATACTAACATAATAAAAAAAATTGAAGACAAAACACAAAAATCAATACAAATATATCAAAATAACAACTAAAATTTATAATCTACAGTAATACCAAACAACTCTTAAGTTACTTTTGAGCTCTTTACCAACTCTGTTTCACTCGACTCTCAAGTTATAGGGCTTTGATTCTAAACTTAAACAATTTTTTTTATCCTTTAAGTTACTTGAGTTTCTTTGCCCATTATTTTAAGCTATCCTAATTATAAGTTGAGAATCAAACTTATTGTTTCTGGTCCTTATCAACCTTACTTTATTATCAGTTACCGGATATAGGAAAAGACTGAGTTAGGTTTGAGTCAGTCAATACGCTGGCAATGACACACCCTTTACTTAAAATGTCAAAGGATATGACCATGACTATTAATTTTATGTAAGTGATTTCTTTTTTTCCATTCTAATATGATATTATTCAAAAATTAAAATTTTTAATATTTTCATTAAAAAAATTAAACAAAAAAGGCACATAACAATTGATTTTTTATTTTTTATTTTTAATTCAATATTTGATTTAGTATGAAACGAATACATAGTTGGTTAATACTGACCAGTCGGATAATATCAATGACTCAACATGAGGTGTGTTAGTCATGCCATCCACTAACTTTTTGATTCGATGATTCTTATCAAAATATAATATTATTAATTTATTTTATATTTTATGCTCTGAAAAATAAATCAATAAGCAATAATTGGTATCATAGTGTTAACTCATCGGTTGACATAGAAAATGTATTTTAGAAAGTCTGACCGGCCTCGATGAAGCTTGTTCCGGCAAGTGCAAGTATCCTAGTCTTATTTCTATGATGCAAATGCTAATCATTGAGAAAAATAAATTAATTCGTAATCACAATCTAATTTGAGGCATAATCCTGCAGCAACATTTTGTTCCTTTTTTTCTCCTATATATATTTAAAAATATACAATTATTTTTTTGAAAAAATATACAATTATTGCTATTCAATACAGATAAGATAAAAATTGAATTGTGTTTGCTAGTTGAATCCTTGGTTATACATATTAAATAAGTTTAAACAAAGGTTGACCAATCATATTATAAAAAATTAATGACAAGTGAAAAATAATTTCGATTAAAAACTAAAAATATTTTTCAAAATTTATTTCTTTTATAATTTTATCATTCTTTTGAAGAAATATATTTTATGTTTAATTCATGTGACAATATATTATTTCTTTTTATAAAAATTATATTCATTATGCATATTATGATTAATTTAAAATTCACTTCCTTATCAATTGATACATTAATTTTTATTGTTATATCATTTAAGAAAATTTACATTACCAAATTTAAGATTTGTAATACATAAAAAGGTTTTTGAAATGGAAAATTAGGTAAATAAATCAATTACAATATGTCATATTTAGAGGATCTGATTAATTAAACAAAGTCACAAAAGTGATTTATAAGAAAATCTTAAAACTTTTTTAAAATTAAATTAAGAATACAAGAAGTTTAGGTTGATATAAAAAATAATGTACATCTTTTAAGATTAGAAATATATATATATATATATATATGTGATTAAATTAATCTAAAACATCGGAAGATGAGTCACATAAAATACATTTAAAATATGAAAATATCTTTTGTCATTGTCCCGCTTAATCCTAATCCATAATAACTCTAAGTAAGGTTTGGATTTCTTAAATAAAATATCAAGCTAAGCATCATTAGACCACAAACTGTTATTTATGTAAACTGTGGAATCGGTAGGCCTAAAATGAGGAAGACTAATCTATAATTTAAAATGGGTTCGAAACGAAGAGCGCGTAAGATGATTGTAATAACATCTTAATTCTGCAAAAAAGTGAATAATTTTATTAACAAAATGTTTAAGTTAAATTAAAAGGTTAATCAAACATAACAATAAAATAGTAGATATAAGACTATTTTAATTATTTTATGTCTTGTTTATAAATTACAATGAATTTAATTGGTTAATAATAGATATGCTAAACCGATACATAATTTTATTTCAATTACTTAACATAATAAAACTTTGATCAAATTGAAATATTTAATACAATATTATCAACAGTTAAATTTTAGCCAAAAGATTATTTTGTATTTATGACGGATATAAGATTATATTATTTTTAACAAAACGTTTATCATTCCATGAAAAGAGTAAGGCCGATTGTCTAACAAATATATTAATTAAATAAATTGGAAACGATAAAGTGGTTTTCTCTTTTTACCCATCCTATTTTTAGTTCTTTATTTTTGTTTTTTAACTAGAGAAATTAATGATAGAAACTTATTTGTTTTATTTTTATTTATAAATACAGTTTATAAATTAAAAAAATTATAAAGAAGAAAATATAATTTCTTTATGTTTAATAGGCAAGTTTTATAAACATATTTTTATTAAATAATAAATATAATATATTAACTAATATGTATTTTTAAAGTATATGAGAGTGTTTTAGTTTAAGAATTTAATTTAATTTTGTAATTGTTTATCATTATTAAATTAGTTTTTATTGCAAATTTCAAACAAACAAGTTTTTGTATTTAATTTTTTATTACAAATCTTAACCAAATAAGTTTCTCTTAAAAAATAAAAACAAAAAAAATTATAACAAAAATATGAATGATATCAAATAGTCAGTGTTTTGTATTTTTTGATAGAATAGTGTTTTATATTTCATATTGTACTAATTAAAAATAATACAAAAATATGTTGTATATGCTAAAAATTATAAATTAGAAAAAATTGAAGAATTAAATTAAAAGTATGTGTTATGATTTAATTTTTGACATAAAAATTATTATTATTAGATATTATGGTTCGAAAATAAAAGTATTTTGTATTAATTATAATAAATTAAGTTAAAAAAGTTATTTTATAAATAATTATTCAAAATAATATCTAATGCCAAAGGGTGTCAATATTATACCAAAACAATAATAAAATAGATACAATTTTTAGTAAGATATTCACAATTTTACTTTTAATGCTAAAAGAACAACTACAACTACAAAACAATACAATGAATTAGCTAATTTTCACTAAAATAAAGTTAAAAATAAATAATGAAATTTTTTATTAAATTTAATATAAAAAATTGTAGTTTAATAATTTAATGTTATCCAGGTCAATTCAGTGTTTCTTATTTAAGTTAAATAGGGGATGTCTATCTCATATTTCTAAAATTTATGGTCATGAATGTCTAAATATATTTTTATAAAGGTAATTTTTACAAAAATTTAACTATTCAATATGATGTAAAAAGTGAAATAATTTATGTTTTACATCAATAATTATAGTGTATTACAACAATACACAAGGCCTTATTTGGTATTATTACCATTTTTTATTTTTGTTTCTGATTTTTAAAAATACAGAAACCAATAAAAATAACACAGAAACTGAAAAAGACAATATACTAATACAGTACAGAAATCCATAAAATAACACAGAAACCAATAACAATATCACATAAACCAATACACATATACAAAAATAAAAATAAAAAACAGAAATGAAAAGTGATATCAAACGTGCTCTAAGAGAATTACGAATTTTGTATCTTCGCCATTACAGGGAGATATAAGAATGAAATAGAAGTGATAGGAGGTGAGGTTGACGCAGTAAAGCTTAAAACGTTGATCAAAAAGAACGTTAGATATATGACCGTATCGCATGTAGTAGAAATAAAATAAATTTTATTTAAAATTTTGAAAGTTAAGATTATCTTTATTTTATAGCTTGATTGATTGATTGTTTGATAGTTATTGAAAATTTTCTGAAATTGAAGAAGATGCCAGTTGTTGAAAATTAAATCTACAGCATTCAGCTCAAAACCCAGTTATCAAAAATCCCAAAAACCTGTCTTGTTATTCTGGGTTCTCGGAAAAGGTATGTGTTTCTAACAGCCCGCCTTCTACAAAGTGCTTCTAAATATTTTGCATTCATCCTACTTTTTAGATTCTAAATGCGGTGCTACTATGCTATCTACTGCTTTTGTTGAAATTCTCGTTAGCTTCTTTCTTGTTTTGTGAAAAAAACGCATAAATGTTATTACTTCCTAGGAAAATGTTTCTTGTCGCCTCCGTGTGATTTCAAGAAAATTACCTGCTGCCTTGCCTATGATCTCTGGAGAAATTTGTTAGCTACTGCATTTTTTAATTTAGGGATTTACTGCTCGCCATGTTCTATTTATGTTATGTTAATTATTGCTTAATTGAAAAACAAAACCAATTGAAAATGATTTGAAGATAGTATACTACAGAAGGAGAATGAGAGAATGGCATAGCGATCTCTAATGGTAGGTCGACGGTAGCGGCTCTAGATATGCAGATAACAGGCACCCAAATCTAGCCTAATGCCAGTATTTAAACCATAAGACAAGAAAAGGAAGGATGAAAGTGATGCTGCTGTAGACTGGCGATGACAGTGTGATTTGAAGGTTCACCATCCAGTGCCAACGGTGTGGGAGTTGGCTGCGACAGAGGCAGCATAAAATATTGTTGACTGCTAGGTGAGAAACCGATAGCGGCAGCGATTCCCAACACTGGTAGGTAGGAGATGGGTTCGACGCGGTAAAGTGTTCAATGCTGCTTAGGAAGCACGTTGGATACGTACATTGGGAAATCTAAATGCGCTGATATCACGTAAAATAGAAACAAAATAAAATAAAATATATTCAATTTCTCCAAAGTTAAAATTATATTATTTTATAATAATATTAAATTAAAAATATAATAAAACATAAATAAAGACTACAAAATATAATAAAATATAAATAAAAATTACAATTAAAGATGTTTTCTATAAGATGATAATATTTTTCATTAGAAAAAGATAACTGCACAATTTTTCTTGCAAATATTTAATATGATAGAGATCACATATATATATAATTCATATTTTTTATATATGATACTAAATTTAGATTTAACATCATCATAATGTTCAAAGTATGATAAAAAATAGGTTGTTTTGTAACAGTAGTTAATCTAAATTAGTACAAATAGTTTGTATATATTAAATTAAGAATGACTTATACTTAATATAAGTGATAAAAGTACAAAGTTTAATAACCAAGATTATGCTTTTATTCCATATTAGTTAAATCAATAAAATAAAAATAATAAAACTTCACACAAGGATATATATATATATATATCCCTTTGATTATGAATCATGTGGAACTTGTAAAACTCTTCGGATTAATAGATGATTAAATCAACCTTTAATAAAGAATGTTTATGATATCGAATTATTATAAAAGATATATATGATGTATACGATATGATAATAATTTATAAAAGGATGAATACTTGTGTTTTATTAAATAGTGTAATGACTTTATAAGATATAATCATGTATTTTCAATGAAATATTGATTAAATTTTTGAAAAGTGGTTGGTTATTAGTTTAGTCCAAATTATCTAAATTATTTATCAAATTAAGCAATTGAAGCGCATTTTTTAAAAATAATTTCAAAACCAGTTATTTGGCAAGTACACCTATTAATAAGTAATACAGTGGAGTTTTTAAATTTTCATTTTCATTTTCACGGGAAATCAAATTTTCCAGTACTAAGTCACTTATATCAAAATTATCTAAAGAAGTCAAATTAAGTGAATTAATTAACTAAAATTACCAAATTAAATTAAAAACTTTCAAGTTATGTAAAAAAAGACTAAAATTGAGTTAAAAATTGCTTAAATGGCTAAGGCTTTGGTTTTTAATGATCTAAATAGATTAATTAAGAATTAAGAGGCTTGCCTAAGATATTTTTACTAATTCAAGACAAGACTATAATCAAGTTAATGTCTTTTCTCTAACATTTATATTCTACGGTTTAATCAACCCATAGATTTAGGAAATAAACTTAAAGTTTAAGAAGTTTAATATAAAAATCCCTATTTTTAAATTAAAAACATCAAGATTAATTAACCAATGATCGTGTATTAATTAAAATAATGTTGCTTATTTATTTTTCCAATGATTAAGGTAGTTGGTCACAGTTCCTTATTCATTTTTTATCTGCATATGATGTGATGATGTTAAGATAAACTTTAAGCATTTAAAATAAGCAAAAATAGGCTTTAATCACACATCAACACATATTCAGAACATATTCAAATTATTTACTAACTATTGCTTAGCCAAAAATCAACTCAACCACTCATTTGAATAAAAAAACACATCATATTTATAGTAAACATTATATCCTTGAATATATGGAATAAAGAGTGGATTCAATATAAAAATAGGTTAAGAAAAGCACCAAATCTTACTACAAACACCTTTACAGATATGAATCATGTGTTCAAGCTTTTTACAATCTTCAAAAAACAAGCTTAAATCTATAGAAGACAACTAAAAAGATGAAAAATATAAGAGATAAGCCTAGAACGTGAGAGAACCTGAAATTTTTATCTAAGAACGTGTTTTCTCTCTATTATCTTGTTGAAAATGGCTTTAGATCATCATTATATATATCTGCTACAAGTTGGAGAGAAGTGGAGCAAGTTGCAACTAATAGGAATTAAGAACTAGTTAGAAATTTCGTGACAGATACTTAAATAGCATTTAAAAATGACTTAAACGTCACTGTGTCCCCCAACTATTTAGCACTGAAAGCTATCTTAAACACAGGTTTATAGGGATTTAAATTCAGGTTGATTCAAGGCCACTATTTAAGTTATAATTTACTTCAAACTTCATATTTTCTTGATTTTCACTTCAATTGGAGATTAATCTATAGATTAAACAAATTCAAACAAAAATTAAATAATTAAACATCCGAACAGGAGTAAATTTATATCAAAATATTATGAAAATCACTATGAAGTGAACCCCTATCAATTCTTCCACACTTAAACATTTACTTATCCTAAAAAAGATCAATCATTCATCAATTTTGAATCAATATATCATCCCAAGAAAAATGATTCAGATTTATCAACCATAACCATGGAAAAGATTTCCTTAATCTTTCAATCAACATGACTAATTAAGAGGTTATATAACTCATTAATCAAATTAAGTTACAAATGAAATTAAATCACTTCATGCTTCTTCAAGTTCAACCTAACTCACAAAATTCAGTTTCAAATATAAAATGATTATAAACAAAGCAAAGAGCATTATTAATTAGACAATTTCACATCATTTTTTACTGGAGCACCAAAACATAAACTTAAATGTGAGCTTGGTTTGGTTGAGAAGTTACTCAATATTTTTATATGAAGATAAACGTGTCCTATTACTCTGTTGAGTCACCTCACATTAACTGGCAGCTAATATTACTTTTTAACTTCAACTAATTGGTTTGAAGCTAGTGAAGTCAATGAAACTTGCTCACTTTTTTACTTTTTAGCACCTTTGCTTTTTCTTTCATTTTTTGCTTTTATTTTTGGATGATTTTGAATTAAACATTAAATAAGAAGATGAAAATGTTTAAAAGATGCAACAATTTTCTTTCAAATATGCAGTTTAGAAATGGAATATCATAATGATCATGAGGCATCCTAATGTGTCATGTGCCTATCTAAATTTTAAAATAAATAATTACTAAGAACACGCTAAAAAATATCACAACACATAAAAGGAAAGTGTACCTATTTGATATAATATAATTAGGATATATCGAACTCTAAGGACTGCTATAGCTTATGGATCTCTATTTAAATCTAACTTACTACTTAAATGAGAAAGGTTGATTGATTAATTTGGTGATTAAAAGAAACAAAAAAAAAAGTAAAATGCCTAGACATACTTATAAACAGAAACAATCAATGATGAATGTAGGATTTAAGTAATTAATCCCTCTAGGATTAGTATGTACTCATTATTTATCTTGATTTAACTAAAATTCTAGATTTGTTATACTGTAGATTCCTTAATATAAATTAAAATCTTTCTCAAGTAATGCAACTCTATTTGATTCAATTAAATTAGGAGAAAATTCTCTATATCCTGTTCTATTGAATTGAATGCATAAATTTTTTCTATAGAATCTATTATTTTGGCTAAATTCATGTCTAATATAGACATCTTACGTAAACTTATTTCCATGTCCCTATAGAAGATGTTTCATTCATAGAATGATCTAATGCATTCAAAAAATTTCGCAATCTTAATCATATTAATAATCAAAGCTTTGATCAATGTTTACGTTTGCATAATAATTGCATCCAAAATAATTAAGATCTATGAACAAATCTAATTCAAAAACTTAGAACTTAAGAGTTAAAAAAATAATAATAAAAGTAATCCATCTTAGAGTTCATAAAAACCCAAATCATATAAAGAGTTTAGCTTTTAAACATAGTTTCAATCACACAAACAAAAATAAAGACAAAAGGAAAAAGAAAGCTTATGACAAGTCTTCTTGAATCCTTGCATTCTTAATGTTAAATAGTGAGATCCTTCTTTTTATCCTTGGGTTCTTACCTTTGGATGCTTGCTCACCTTTAATCTTAGTTAAAACCCTTCAATAATGACCTAAAATGTGTTATATGACCTTTGACAACTGAACTGATGTCTTTTATAGCAACCAAAACATCCTATAATGATGTACAAATATGGAGGGCTTCCTAATCATAAGCAGCATCATGCCTATGATTTGGATGGATCAAAATCACAGGCATCATCATAAGTGTGATGATGCTCGTGATGATAACAACTTTCTGCATCACTTGGTATTTTAGTGATATCTTTTCCATTCTTCATCTAATTCCCATGAAATTTTTTTTGGAGCTTATTGACATGTTTTTATTAGACCTTGTAAATTTTCATAACAACTACAGCTACAGAAGTACACCTAATTCTTTTATGAAATTAGCTGTATCAAACTTAATGCTTAACTGAGCTTGTCTTATTCTTTCCTTTGTGCACTCCTTATGGCTTATCAAATAACATTGGAATTTGGTGCGGATATTAATAATATGATGCTTTAAGTTACCAAAGTGATTCCTTACCTCTTCTAGTTCCAAAAGAGTGTTAAAATGTTCATTAAAATCCTATAAAACAAATGTAAAGATAGAAATAACTAAGTAGCATTACATTCAAAAGGTTTTTAACTTAATATACAAATAATTCACATGGATTTACCTTGAAAACCTATTTAAACAAGCACTAAATCATTCCTAAAATATGTATACTTTAAGAGCTATCAAATACCCCTACAGTTAAGCTGTTGCTTGTCCTTAAGCAATGACTTAAACATCCACTTAAACAAAATTAATCAAAAGTTGATAGGTAAATGAACAAAAAAAAAAAGAAACAATGATCTTGATTCATTTTAGAAAGTGCAGCCCTTTTCATGAGAAAAACTTGGTCATGAACCCATGAATTCATACATTTAGTAAAAAGGGGACCTTCCAAATACAACATCAAGTATTTATAGAGTTATAGATGGATTATCACATAAATTTGTTTAAGGGAATTACCACAGATGTAAAGTATAACTCAACTTACAAATTATAGAGTAATTTTAGGGTGTCACCTTGTCTTTTGGAATAAGGGTAAGTTTTTTGTCATGAATGTCGTTCGGTTACCTAACTTGGTCACACTTTTGGCTTCTTTGCAATGTCATATAATCTTTCGACGTGAAGGTGAAAATTTTATCAGGAACACCCAATGGAATCAAATGGTGTAGTGCTTGTGGAAGGCTTGACTTGAGTATCTACCCCCTCATCCTCATCTAAAACATCACTATCTTTGATTTTTTCACTCGTGTTCCTTTCCATAAATAGAGAGTAAGGTCTCTTAAGTGATAGGCCTCCCTTGGTCCATTTTACCATTCCCATTAGAATCCTTATCGAGGCATCCGAGTGTTACAATGGGATCTCAGTGCCTAAGTCCATGGTATCCAAGTAGATCCTAAAATTTTTTATCAATTTTATTATAAATGAGGAGCTACTAAATGTATCTCTAACCTTGCTTCTATGATGGAGGAAGTGGAGAGCTAAGGAACTTAGAATGTTAGAGCCATAACTGTTGATCATGGACTATAGATGAATCAATTCATTTAGCTTGATCATTTAGGCATGATCATTTGTGCCTCCTAAGGTATGCTTTATTAGTTGATGGAGGGCTCAAATTACAAGAGATTTGATCTTTATGCTCTCTGTCACACTCACTTTATATGATCCCTTACCGATCTTGTTCTAAAATCTAAATGCTTCAGTTAGAGTTACAAGTCCTCAATGATCCCGTTTTATTGCATAGTTATCCTTGAAGTTTCTAGATCTCACTCTTAAATACTAAATTCCTCAAAGGAGTGCTAGAAGTGTCATCCTCATAGATAAAACTATAACACATCATTGCGAGTGGAGGTAACCATGTAATTCGAAAGCTTGAAAGTGGCTAGGACCTCATAGAAGAGGTTCTTTCAGACTGTAGAGGAATGCTCCCATCCTCCTTCCTTTAGATAGTAATAAACTGAGTTTGTAATGTCCATGCTTTCTAAGTCATCAAACCATAGATATCTTATTGGGTCAATCTGCAGACTTCATAAGGTGTTGTACTTGAGGTGAAGCTTAGGGTTGGTAAATTGAGGTTAATGTCAAGATGAGGATGGCCTATAATGGAAAGCCTTTTTTTATCCTTTATTTTTATTTTCTATTTATGGTGCCTACAAAAAAAAAAAAGAGAGTAACTAGGAATATGTAATTCACTTGCTAACTTTAATAAGGTATAACCCATGTCATAATGGGAGTACATGCCTGTTAGGGTCACATTGATCGAGTGTTAATGGTTAATTTGTTGAATTATGACCCCTATTTAGTGCTTAATTGTCAAATTTATATGTTGTTATGTTTAAGTTTCAGGATGGAGCTTGATGATGAAGATGGGAGAAAAAAAGTTTGCAGAATCCCTCTCATTTCTGTCCATTAACACCCCCTGGAAGGGTCACTGATTGCAGTTGGCCACATATAAAATTAGATTAAATTAATCTATCTTTTAATGAATAATTTAACAATCAATTTAAGACTAACAGCCGTCAAGCGTACCAGTCGAATCAAGTAATATAGTGGAGTATATTTAAAACTTCAAGTATCGACCCTACGAGGAAGTTTATAGGATGTAAGTACTAGGTAAAACGAATTACAATTATCTAGAGAACACTCAGCTTTATGATTTAAGAAATAAATAACTAAAATCTAATCTAAAAATCCTAGAAAAACTCCAATCAATTGTAAAAGAGCTACATGTTACTTTTCCTAAATTATTTAGTTAAGCTTTGGTGGTAGATGATTTAATTGATAGATCGGGGATGCTTAATCTAGGGTCTTCTCTAACTCAAGACAACGCTATGGTTAAGACATTGACTTATCTCTATTGGTCCTATCTTGGATTTGGTTATGCCTCAGACTTAGATAATAGACTTAAAGCCTATAAAGTCTAATCCTAAATTATCCTAATTTAAGACCAATACCCTCGTGATTAACTAAGCCTTTAGTTATTTTACTGATTTAAACCACATTGTGTATTAACTTTTCTAATAACCTAGGTAGAGACTGTCGGATCTTAGATTATATGATGGTAATATCCTAAGTGATCAATTCAGGATAAGCATTAAACATTCAATAAGCAAAGACTAATTCACTAATCATGCATTAACAATTAACCAATACATTTAATCATCCATAAACACATTCAGCATGATAACTTGACTAAAATTAAACATTAAGCATAACAATTAATCAAAGCTTAATAAGATAAATAATGTAAACAACATAAACTTTGATTAATTAAGAAAATAAACCAAAATACATAAGATCAAAGTTTAGAAATCACCAAAGATGGATTTGACATGATTAACTAACTCTAATCCACATGATTACAGCTTCTAGACTTACAAAAACAACTTGTAAACTTAATTACAAAAGATTGAAACTAAAAACAACCTAAAAATCACTTGAATCTTAAAACTAAAGGAAACTAAAGTGTTTAACTCCTAAATTTGATGCTTAGAACGTCTGGAGAGGCCCTCTATTTATAGGGTTGAAGCTGCTACAAGTGGAGGAAGAAGACAAACTACAATTGTGGAAAAATCTGCCTAGAAAACGTGTGCGAGCCCTTCAACAGTGGCCTACACCTATCTACAATGGCACTATTATAGGATGAACAGCTCATCGTTAGCCTAAAAAATTTGACATTTTCAACGGTGGTCTACAGTCTTTCAATGGTGGCCTACATAGGGTGCCGTTATATGTCTGTTTTCATAATCTTTTTATATCCTTTCCACCTAATCTTCAATTCTTCATATCAAACTGCAAATTAAACATTTCTAAACATTTAAGCACTAAAATAGGGGTAAATTGACATCAAATAACAATAAAAAACTCTATGAATTTGTCCCCCCAACAACTTCCCAACACTTAAGTCCTTGCTTGTCCTCAAGCAAACCAATCTATTAACTTTCTCAAACTAGTATACAATTATATTAAAATTAATTCAAGATTAACAACATCATTATTGAAAATGTCTTCTTTATCTTTTACAAAATAATGACTCATAAAAATGTTATATAATAAATTATTCATATCAATTCATAAATGCATTTAAATCATTTCATTCTTTTTTAACCTTCAACCTAAATCACAAAAATCAAATCCACATATAAAAGGAAAATATAATGAGTTTAATGCATCAACTTTCAAAAGACTTTCACATTCTTTATTTAATAAGTTATTGAATTAGCTAGTTAATTGATTATGTGAGCAACTTGGTTGAGAATTAATGTAATCTTTTTACGTGAAGGTGAACATTTTGTCGTGAATAACCCCCGGTTGCTTAATTGAATTACATCGAATCAACTAGCAAAAAACATCACTCATAACTTCAATCTTATACACACAGATATATATATATTGCTTTTTTATGTTTTTATTTTATTTTATTTTACTTTTCTCTTTTTCTTTCTTTTCTCTTTTTTTATATACATATATGTATAAGATTAAATTAGCGAAGTGAAGTTTGCTCACTTATTTAATCAACTAAGTTATTTATTTATTTACTTATTCTAATGATAAAAGTGCCTTAAAA
>JAOXYD010058661.1:0-13053 GCA_028565735.1 Pinacopodium congolense
TTAAGAACACGTTGGTTAAAAGTAAAAATCATTTCAAACGCCCGTAAATTTTAAAGTCACCTAACCAACGCAACATTGTGCAACGAGAGTTGGTGAGCTAACAGACTTGCAATTATTAGTTTAATTGGTAATTGAAGAGAGATCTTAATTACTTATTAATTGTCTTTAGGATTGCTTCAAATACAATTGCATTATTTAGGAGTAGTGTTGTGAATCGAGATGTTATAATTCAGCTTTTAAACTGAGATGTTATAATTTAGCTTTTAAGTATTTCTATTGGAATTAATTAAATAGATCTCGAGAGAGGGTAATCAAACCAAGGGATGAATAGACAATTAAATCAATAAGGTAAAAGGAAGATAAACAAGGATAGAACAACCCTTAAGTCTCCATTATTAAGTATCTTCTCCATTTTGCTTCTTTTACAGTTTAGTTTGTTAAATTTGTTAGTTTAATTTAATTTTCAAATTATATATCTTTGGTTTACCTTAAACAAAGTGCAATTCAAATTGTTAGGTGTTTAGATTCAATTATCATGAGATTGATATCAATTATACTACAAGTTATGACTTGTATACTTGTAGTATAGTTAAAACCAACTAATAATGGATCTATGTTTTTTATTTGAAAGGAAAGAGTTTCTCATAATGCAAACTAATAACTAGCGCATCCTAGACTATGCAGCAAATGTTTCAATTGAGAAGCAACTTTTTTAATTTGTTCTAGTGAAAAATTGGGAATGGAAAGAGTATCTTTATATGGTAGACTAGGCTAGGTCCTCTTCATCTCATCCTTGAAAATTTTAATTAAGATTTTTTTCTCCCACTTAGGGCTAAGATTGATTATATGATAGACAATAATGCATGGAGCTATAATATAAGATGAGCTAAAGTGATCATAGACAGCATGTCTGGCCATCGTACTATCAACAAGTTGAAGATGAGTTGAGATAGACATGGCATAGTTTTTGTATGTTCTCTAAAAAGTCTTATAGAAAAAATTTACATGGAATTTTCCCGATTAATCCATGGTTTAAGCTGGTGTGGAGCAAAAGTAATCCTACTATGGTCTCTTTGATCATGTTGCTTGCTTGTAAGAACAAGCTAGCTACTATGGATAGGCTAAGATGGAGATCCAAATTAGATAAATTTTGAAAATTTTGCTAATATAAGTTGGAGATAACTATCAACTTCTTCTTTAGATGTCATTTTACATTCCTAATTTAGTCAAAAATACAAAATCTATTCTATATATAGTGCATCGAACTTAAGTAGAGTAGCATTATAAGCTAAACTGATAACTAAATAAGATTGAAGTCTGTGGACTTGGTTTTTTTTTTTTTTTGAATGGTGATGTGTTACTGTGTATATCTAAAGGGAAAGAAATTATTCATGAAAAACTACTTGTAATGGATTAAAGAAGTCCTTGTTACAGATTGCCTAGCAATTATATCTCTATTTTGCTGTTTCTCTCTATTAAAATGCTACATTTTGGATGTGTATGGATTGAACTTAGAGTTATTCATGGCCATATTTGAAGGGTAGGACCTGAAGATCACTTGCTAAACCATATTGTCACTAGGGTGGGGAGTTTTTGATATTGATATATAGTATCTTTAAGTTTGTTTAAGTCTTCGATTGACTTTTTTTTTTAGATGCATATGTCCTTATGACTTGTTTAACTTGTAGTACTTATTCTTGAGAGCCTTATTTTCAAACTTAATTATTTACTTTAAAAACATCATAAAGAAGGAACATGTAGTGGATAACATAATGGAATTGATAGCTCAAATGGAAGTCCTAATTAAAAGGTTAAGTAGTTTTCCTAAGAATATCAATAGAGGTTCTAATTCAATTATTTAAGTCTAAATTATGCGTGAAATTATGGAGGGAATTATCATACATCCATATGTTATCAAGAGCAAGAACAAGAGAACTATTTGGGCAATTACAATAGATAAGAAAGGAACTTTTTTTTGAACACTTACAATCTAAGATGGAGGAACTACTCTAATTCCTCCTGAAGTAATAACAAAATTAAATAGCCCCAAAATCTAACCCTCAAAGAGGATCATCATAAAGTTTTAGACCTAATGAACCTTTACCACTAAAACAGTCCAACTTATAGATGTTAATAACTAAGTATACAAACACCAATGAGACAAGAATGCATAATTAAGAAATGAAAATTCAAAATTAAGAGGCTTTACTCTAGAATTTAGATAGTCAGTAAGCTAGGTTATCCATAGGATATTGGAGAGATTGCTAGGTAAATTGTCTAGTATAACTGAACCAAATATGAGAGGGCAAATCAAGGCCATTTCATTAAGAGGCGATAAAAAGTTATATAATGATAAGGAAAAAAAAAGGAAGTGAATGATAAGACTAAAGTAATAGATAGTTAAGTGGATAAGAGTGTGAGTAAAGAGACAGTTGAAAAAGAGGATTGAATTGGATTATTTATAGATATAGTTATTCAAACAACCAAACCTAGAATTCCTATCCTCAAAGGTTAAAGAGTTCTTAATCATGCAAGTAGATCGGGAGATTCATGGATGTTTTTAAGAAGCTGCACATTCATATATTATTTGTTGAAACATTATTATAGATTCCTTTTGTTGGCCCCTATGTGGGTAATTAAGAAAGGGGGTGAAGTGGGTGATACTAATTTTTTTTAAGTCTTACTTAACTGAACAATTCACCTATTAATGCAATGTGAAATGTGTGATAATACATGAAATCAAAATCACATTACAACTTGAAATAAAATAAACATATAGAGTAGAGTTATATGGAGAGAGAAATGTGAGAGAAATGTAAATTGATATATAAAAGTTTAATGCACAACCTACAACTATGCTTTCTTTCCAACACGTTATTGGAGACTAATGTAGACCAAATCTTATAATTATCTTCTTCAAAGTTGATGACCAAACCATACAATATAAATTTAATGAGCATATCAGCCGCAAATCAGACTAAAAATATTCCACTTGATCAAATAAAAATGTTATGAAAAGGGCTTTCCATAACTTAGGATGAATGCAGCTAAAATACTTTAAGAATAATCCTATAAACCAACTAAATAACCACACAATGCTCTTAATATACACATGCCAAGACATGAATTTGTAACTAAAAATTATTTAACTAGTCATTTATAACTTTTGGAATGCATTACAAATCATTTACTTCTAATTTTCCCATTGAAACTGGCCACTAGTGTCTAGATTTTGTGCTACTATTTGTCTAGTCAAATGTAGTGGTCAAGTTTATCCCACTAGTTAGCCATTCTCTATGAAAATTACATAATGGTCAACCATTATTCCATCTACTATTAGTCAACCACCACTAGTTGACTAGTCCTTTTAGAAAATGATTTTTTTTCATATGCGTAATACAATTTTACACATATAAATAACCCCAAAACATAGCCCATAATTTTCAGTCACTTCTTTTCCATACAATTTAACACACACACACACATACACACATACACACACACACACACACACACACAAACACACAAATACACATACACATACACGTATGAACGCATGCAGGCACGCACGCACGCATAGAAACACGTGCACATGTGCACGCATGCATACACAGATTTCAAAGATTTTATGGTATCAAGAGGGTTATATTAAAATTTTTCTCTATACAATTGATCTTGATTATGCAACTATTATGTATAAACTTTAAACATGAATGCATACGCATGATTTAAGCCTGTAAACATTATGGAAGGATTAATATAAGACTTACAACAAAAAATTTCAAAGACAAATCTATGTAAAAGCTCTAATTTAATCTTTGAGGTTTTATATAACAATTAAATCTTCAAATATTATCTCTTTAACTTCTATGATCCAACTTTAATTTAAATTGTATTGATTCAACCATTTCATCTTCCTCTCTTCTTAATACATTAGAACATATTAAAACCACTAGTAAAAAGGTTGTTTTTTATCATCATTAAAAACTAGATGGAAACCTCCCTTAGTTTAACAATCTCATGCTTTTTGATGATAATAAAACCATGCGATATTAGGGAAACATTAAAAAAAAAGTATGGGTTGTGAGCTATGCCACATGTATATAGGTCATATTCTTATAGTAGTACTAATATCTTCCTTTGAGGACCATGATTAGTCACCTATAAATTTTGGTTAAACTTTTTTTTTAGGTAAACAATTTAATAAATGCAGATAGAAAATAAATGAAACCGAGTAAATTGATAAGCAAACAAATAACTATACAGTAGTGAACTTTTTAATAACGAATGATAATTATGTAGGAATTACTTCTATCCCTTTTTTTTTTGTTCACCTTATTGAGTTAATGATACGTGACCCTAGATATCTAACAGTATTAATTACCTTCTATTGATATCCAACCAAATAATCCTAATTGAAATATTTAAGAATTGAATTGCGACCTCTTGATCTCTTAGAATTTTTCCTAACTTTTTAATTGGATTTGAAGTAATCTTATCGGTAACGAACAAATAAATGGGATCTTTCTTCAGTTGCCCACTAATATGATGTTTATAGGTATATTATGGTGCTCGCTCTCACCACGTAATATAACACAAATATCTAATCTAATCTCTTGATTCAAATTAAAGAATAAAATAATAAACATCACAATATATATACATATATATTAAACAAAAAGATGATAGTTTTACAAAATAGTTTAAGAGTAATCTCTAAAACAAATTTAGCAATCCATAACTTTGATCAAATCATAAATATCTAGATTCAACATATAAAGAAAAGAAAAAGAAAGAAGAGAAGAAAAGAGTTTCAGTGTGAATGTCTTCTCCTTCTTGCCTTTGAGTTGGAAAATCTACATCTTGAGTTATTCTTGAATTTTACTCTTTAATCTAGTGCTTTTCTTATTTTAACTACCCCATTTTTGTTTTTCTTTTTCCTTATATACTTCCTTATCCTTCTAAGGTTCTTCCAAGGATTTTACACTTGTTTTTGTTCCAAAAATAATCATTAATCACCAAAAATAACAAAAATCATGCATTTGGAATTTTTTTGAAGTGCATGATCATATAGATGCATGATTGTCCTGTGCCTCTTAGTTGTTTACTATTTCACGATCGTGTGACTTGTACAATCATGATAGAGAATTCCTTACCCAGAAGTGCATGATTGTGACAAAGAATGATGTTTTAATCCTTAACTTGCCCTTCACAATCATGCACATGCATGATCATGCTTAAAACCATCTTCCAACTTCTTCTTCATCTTTTCTTGAGAATTTCTTAATTCAACTCAAAATTAGAACACATTAAACATCCCCCCAAACTAGAATTAAGATCAAAACCTTGCCCAACATAAAAAATTATCATACAAAATACATGAAACACTAATAAGAACATAAATCTAATCCTTAAACATATATTATGACCTAAGAAAGAACCTAAATAACTTCCCCACATTTAAGACATTCTTTTCCCTAAGCAAAACAAAAACTACAAAACAAAACAACATACAAATCACACAACCCTACAATAATGGCATATAATTTAGTAGAATTAACTTACCTAAGAACATTAATCATTTAAGAAGATCTAAAATACTAATTTTTTCCATTCAAATTCAAGTATCTTTAAATTGAATATATATTAAATAAGATATTGACACCCTATTCTTACATATATGGCACTTTTAAGCATCCACTCACTTTTAGTTACCCATTTAAAAAGTAGGCCATTACTAAGTAATCCCTAAAAAAAAATTCTTAACACTTTACAAGAAGATTAATAGCCTTTAACATTTATTTTAAGCACAACACTTTTATGTTCACATTTAATCACCATTTAGTCTTTTGATGTAAGCAAACATTCTGTAGTAAATGTCCCCTAATTACTCATCTAGGTTATATTTTTTTAAGCTTTGTTTGGGTGTCATTTTAACCTTTTTATATGTAGTCAAACGTTTTATTATGAATGTTCCCCAGTTACTTAGCTATATCATAACTCACAACTAACTACTAGCTCTATTCTTAATCTAAACTTTTCAAATAAGCAAATGGAATAAACAAATTGAACTCAAGAATTTATTTACGTTGTCTTTATGTACTTCTAACCTACATCATTTCTTTCCAATCAATCCATTCCCACGAGATATCACTAATGATACCTACCAAATTAAGTTCACTTGACTACAAGTGCTTCGAAACAAGTTTCATAAGTGGAAGAATAGATTAATATCCTAATCAATATGTATATTCATTTCAACGACACTCATAATACATACTTCACAAGTTAATGCTTCTTTACTATTTAAATGAGCATGCTTATAACTAAGCTGATTCCTTTCAAGTCCATGCCATTAACACACTCACAAAAATGTACACTCTACACAATGTAACATGTAATAAACAAAAATTGCAAACAAATAAACATAAACAACAACTAAACACAATGAAAATGCAAAGTCACAAACCAAATGATAACGCAAATATATGTATTTCACCACAATTGAAAAACACATTATCCTCAATGTATAGGACAATTTACAATTGAAAAAAATAAATGCCAATCCAATAGAAATGAAGAAATAAAAAGATAAGGGTAAGAAAGCTTATAGAGATTGCGGTGGTGATGGTGATGAACAAAGGACTTGTACTCCTTAAGACATAAAGAACGTTAATAACTTCTTGGATTGGTAGCATTATTGGTATGCTACCTACTTCAACTATGCCTCTATGGCATCTCGTCATCCCTTTAATTTCTTTTTATTCTCTACCTTTCTACTGAGAATGGGTTCCAAGCCTTCTCCCTCTCTCTCAAATTTCTTGCTTAACGTTTCCTTATGCCACAATGGTGGTGGAATTGAACTAAATGCCTTTGTACCCCTCTTATGCATAATAACTGAACGAGAGTTAGGTCACGGAGTTTTTGGTAATGGAAGTAACTATAGTCTGAAAAATGTGAGAGGAAGTGTAGATGTTAACTTTCTTATCCATGTACCATGGTAAAAATAAATCATTCATATAAATAGAACACTTTTTACTTTGACTCCTCTCAATAGAATATGAAAGATAAATTTTTAAATCAATAGGTTTTTTAGACTTCTAATTAAATTAATTGGTGCATTGTGGGGGTTGAATTCTTCTAATATGGTAAGTTTCTTCCAATGCACTTATGCACTAAAATCATTATAGGATTCCTAAATTTTAACTTTCGGGAAGCCAAGTATGTCAATTACAACATCCTAGTCTAAGCTATATGGCTCCCCCTAAACCTTAAACCAAAATTCAGTCAATTTATTAAGCTCAAAGTGTAGTGTAGTGTAAAATTCAAGAGTGAGTTCCTAATAGATTTATAATTAAGGCGTATGAAAGTTTCCTAGCTAATTTTATTACTCAATTTTTATACTTTGTCCCTAGGCCCTAGCTTAGTAAAAATATGAAAATCAAAGTACCTAGGTACTGCAATAATTTGGGTTCTAAGTTTTTGGAATTTCTCACTTTCCTTATGTGGGAAGATTAGGAATGGAGCTCCAAAGTCAGCAACCCAATTCATTCCATTTCCTTTAAAGACTTTGATTTTCCATTTTCTTTTAGACCTTTTGCATATTTTCTTAAGCTTTGGTGCCATCTTAAACTTGAGTGCTTACAAAAACAACAAAATTAGACACAAAACCAGAAAGAAGGATCATCCCCAAATGCCTAGAAAAATAGAGATGATGTGTTAAAATCATTGGATTTAGATGAAAACTGATGGAAAATGATAGAAAACTAGAAGAAATCACATAAAAGGCTTTAAAACGAAGGAAAACTGAGTGAAAATGGAGTTTGAGTGCCATCTAATGGGAGAAGAAGTGAGAGGAAGAAGAAAGGAGGGAAAATAAATAAATAGCGGTGGGGGTTAGTGATGGCTAATAAGTCACAACTACAAGATGATACAACTTGTGTATCATACCTAATATACATGATCATGCAAACATTAAATGATTTTAACAAAACAATTTACTTATAAGATGCAGGATTGTGCAATGGTTGCATGACCATGACAAAGAGTTTTCTTCTCTTGGCACTTGAAATTGCAAAATCATGTAGATGCGTAATCATTCAACCTTTTGGCCCTTTCCTTATAGTTGTTTTGCACAATCCAAATTGTGAACATCCTCCATACCTACAATTAACTAGATTCATCGTCAACCATTTATTTAACTTATTAACACTAAGAAATATTAATAAAAAGACAATCAAAGATAACTTAAAGATGAAAAATGCAGCAAACATTCATATGAACTTACAAAAATCTAACTAGGGACATATCGTACTAAATTTCAGGTCACTAGCTTGACCATTCCTGTACCTTAACATTTTCAAATAAAGGAAAGGAATGAGACTGCTTCCCTTTCTTATGAGAATATTCCTCCAAAATATGATTTGAATTTATGCCTATTGACCTTAAGTGTTTCCCCTTTGTCATTCTCAAACTTTAACTTGGATAACCTTGAAAGAACCACTCCAACGGGACTTAACCTTAACTGGGAACAAATTCAACCTCAAGTTAAATATTAATACCCAATATCTAATGTTGAATGCCTTGTTCTTAATATTAGAATTATGCCATCTTTTCATTCTTTCCTTATACAAAATGGCATTCTCCTAATCATTAAACCTTAACTCTTCTAATTCAATGAGTTGTATGAGCCTTTTCTCACTAACTTTCTTCCAATCAAAATTAAATGCCTTCATTGCCCAATATTCCCTATGCTCGAACTCTATAGGTAAGTGACAGGCCTTTATAGAAACAAGTTGAAAGGGGGTTATGCCTATAGGTGTCTTGAAGGCAATTCAATATGCCCATAACACATCTTCAAGTTTTAATGCCCAATCCTTCCTTGAACAGTTCACTATTTAATCTAAGATTCTCTTTAATTCTCGATTAACAAGCTCCTCTTGACCTCTTGTTTGTTGATGATGAGGTGTGGCCACTTGATGGTAGGTTCCATGCCTCTAAGAAGGGCTTTAAAGGACTTTTTACAAAAATATACTCCTCTATCACTTATAATTGATCTTAATACTTCAAACATACTATATATACTTTTAATAAATCTTTGCACTACTTTGCCCTCATTAATTAGAGTTGCCATAGTTTCAACCTATCTTAAAATGAATTTCACACTCACTAGAATGAATATGTTCCCCAAGGAAGGTTGGAAATGTCTCATGAAGTCTAATCACCATAAATAAAAAACTTTAACCTCTAAGATGTTAAAAAGGAGCATATCGTCTCTCTTCGAAATATTACTAACTCTTTGGCATCTATCATATTGCATAATATACTCACAGGCATCCCTAAACAAGCTAGGACAATAAAGTCTATATTACAATACTAGAGTTGTTGTCTTATTCACTCCATAATAACCTATATAAGAGAAATTATTATTGTGAGTTACGATGTCTAACATCTTTTCCTTTGGAACACATCTATGAATCATCCATTAGCACAAATCTTATATAGAATAAGTTCCTCCTACAAATAATGAGTGCAGTCAAATAAAAATTGATTCCTTTATTGATAAGAAAAGTTAGGGGGGAAGGATACCACCTACGATATATTATGGAAAAAATAGGTGGTGTACCATCATCAAGGATTCATCAAGAAATTACTTATTGATTTCTTCACCTTGTTGCACCTTCCCTCCTTCAAGTCGTGATAGGTGATCTGCCACCAATTTTTTCTCTTCTTTCTTATCTCTTATCTCTATGTCAAACTCTTGTAGAAGAAATACATCTTTCTTGTTGAAGAGGTCTTAACACTACATGAACTATATAAATGTTTACTTTTAAACCTAAAAGATAAGACTAAATTTTGTCACTTATGAATACCACTACTAGTCACTCCTTTTCAGTTGTTGTGTAATTCAATTGATCCCCCATCAAGGTCTTACTTATGTAGTAGATAGCATGTAATTTATTTTCTTTCAATTCCCTAACATACTTCCTATTGCTTGATCTCTATCATTATAAGTAATCTTGAATGGTAAAGGTCAATTTTGCAACATTTAAATCGGTGCTAAAATGAGTGGCTCCTTTAACCTATTAAAAGCATCCAAATATTTGTGCTCAAAATGAAAGGTAAATCATTTACTAACAAATTAATAAGAGGTTTAGCAATAAGACAAAAGCTTTTTATAAATTTATGAGAGCATTCTATATGCCCAAAAAATGCACGCATACCGATGACATTGCTTGATGGTGGAAGCTTCCCAATTACCTTTTATTCTGGCAGTCCATCTCTAAACCTTTGCACGATATCTGATGCCCTAAAACTATAATCTCGTGCACCATGAAATGCATTTCTCTTTAATACCAAATTTGCTTCCTCACACCTTTGAATAACTCTATTTAGATTTGTGAAACAATGGTCAAAGGAGTCTCCAAAGTCTGAGAAGTAATTCATAAAAAATTCCATAATATCCTTAATCATGTCTATAAAAATAGTCATCATGCACCTTTGAAAAGTTTCTAGTGCATTGAAAAGTTTAAAAGGAATCAGTTTATAAGAAAACATTTTATAAGAACATGTGAAGGTGATCTTCTTTTGATCTTTTGGATAAAAGAAAATTTGGTTAAACCTTGAATATCAATAAACAAAATAGTAAAATGCATGTCCAATACTCCACGAAACGTAAAGAAAAGTGATCCTTTTTAGTCAGCATGTTAAGCTTCCTATAGTTAGTGCACACCCTCTAACTTGTGATTATTCGGGTAGAGATCAACTCCCCTTTTTCACTCTCTGTCACTATCGTCCCCCCTCTCTCAGGTACACATTACATTAGACTCACCCATTCAATATTCAAAATGAGGTAAATAATACCTTCATCTAATAGCGTTACTACTTCCTTCTTGACCACCTCTTTTTATGTTTGGGTTTAATTGTCACTCCTTCAGTGCCTTACAACGCTCTTTAAGACTTATTCTATGCATCACCATATTGGGAATTATACCTCTTATCTTTGAAATTTATCATCCCATGATTGTCTAATGGAAACTTAATTATACATCTTCTAAACATTATTCATAATGATTATCTTAGGTATTAGAGGTAATTCCATATGATTTGGGTGAAAATTTGATTAATTCTTGAATAAAGTGTTTCTTAAGCTACTTTAGATGATTGTTCCTATTGCAAAAAATGCTAGTGAAAATTTTAAGGACATTTTAGAGCTAGACAAGGTGTGGTATCAATTTGTGAACTTATAACATCATGTGATGAAGTTTCACACCAATATTCAAGGTCATATGACAAGCCACTAAGAATGCATCAAGAGAAGAACATAAAAAGCCCAAATAAGCACCAATTTAGGTATAGGTGAATTTGGTGATGCATTACATGCTCTTTTAGAACTCCGATTATTATAATCTTTTATGAGGTGCAAGAAAATCATGTGAAGAACCTACATAAAATATTTCATGACCATTGGAGGGCATGTAGAATAAGCTATAGCAAAAAGACCAAGTAGAGTTAAAAGCTAAAAAAGCCAACATGGCTTGATGATGTTTTCTATGATATTTTGGTTAGGCAAGATGTGGAAAAACCCTAGCAGCCACCATTATAAACCTAAGGAACATCCAAGATAGAAAATAAGGGTTTTAGAAAGAGAAAAACATTAAGAAACCCAATATTAAAAAGAAGAAATCAAGATTCAAGGAAGTTGTCTAGATTTTCTAGCAAAAGAGTTGTCATCTTCATCATTAGTTTATCTTTCTTTTGTTTTCCTTTTGATGTTTATTCTGAATATTGGTTGTTTGAACATGATTATGGATTACTAAATCTAGTTTAGAGATTTTTTAAAAATTGTTTATCCAACTTTTATTAAATTGATTTAATGTATAGTTGCTTGTGTTAATTGTTGAGCCTATAATCACTTCGAATGGAGAGATTGTTTTGATTTAATTGAGTTAGGCTACGCAATAACATTTAGTGAGCTAAAACACCTACAATTATCAAATTAATAGGTGATTGAAGAAAGATCTTAATTACTTGTTAATTATCTTTAGGATTGCTTTAAATATAATTCCATTATTAGGAGTAATGTTGTAAACTGAGAGGTTGCAATTCATCTTGGGATTAATTCAATTGAGATTAATTAATAAGATCTCTAGAGAGGGTAATCAAACCATTGGATAACTAGGATCAAACATAATTGATTAAATAAGATAAATGGAGGTTAAAAAAATATAGAATAACTGCTAAGTCTTCATTATTGAGTATCTTCTTTGTTTTTCTTTCTTCTATCACTTAATTCATTGAATTTGTTAGTTTAGTTTGATATTTTAGTTTATATAATTTTGATTTACCTTAAACAAACTGTAATCTATATTATTAGGTGACTATATTAAATCTTGGTGCGATCAATATTTGTTATAATATAAGTGGAATTTCGAGCATTCCTAGTTAATCCTAAGGCCTCTCTAGCAGCATGCATCGAAAAATGAGGATCCGAGGGATAAGTATCCCCATGAATAGGATCTTTTTGCTTCAGAAAAATCTCTCCCAAATCGGGAATGCCCAGTAAGGAGGAAATCGATGCACGAGTGATAAGGATAGGAATACCTCGCACTGTAGACCTGATCTCGATGGTATCCACCTTGGCCTTATCTTCTATATTTACATAGAATTCCTGAACCAGCTCGGGATAAAAAGGGCCGGCCAAGTTCACCACTGGCTCCCATCCAAAAGTTCGAAAGGCCCCCGACATGTCAAATAGCACCTCCAAATCGGGATGAAGAGGCCGCTCCACAATAAATTCATTCCCCCAATGTTCTTCAAACCAGTCAAAATTTTCTTGACTTGTAAATCTGACAGGGTCGAAAGCCAATCTCTTGCGCCTGGGTGCCTTCTAAATAATATCTGTGGATAAAAATAGGCTTACAATATGTCGGATAACAATTTAAAAGAAAGAAAATTTTCCCGGCCAAAGTGGCCAGAATATTCCCTTTTTGACTAGAATATTCTCTTTTCTCCGACGACAATGAAATTGAATAAATTTGGTATCAATTGAAA